>PVLA01015042.1:0-27311 GCA_004027455.1 Hydrochoerus hydrochaeris | reverse complement strand
TTTGGTTTTTCATGTCCATTAGTATCTGTCTTATATAGTTGGGTGCTCCTGTATTTGGCACATATATATTTATAATTGTTAGTTCTTCCTCTTGAATTTTACCACTAACAAGTATGTAGTGACCTTCTCTATCTCTTTTAATCATTTTAGGTTTGAAGTTCATGTTGTCTGCAAATAGAATAGCTACCCCTGCTTTTTTCTGGGTTCCTGTTGCATGGAATACTGTTTTCCATCCTTTGACTTTTAATCTATGAGTTTCCTTTTGAGTCAGATGTGTTTCTTGTATATAGCATATTGTGGGGTCCTGTTTCTTGATCCATTCTGTCAATCTATTTCTTTTTATAGGTGAATTGAGGCCATTTATATTTATGGATAGCACTGATATGTACTGGCTCGACTTTGCCATGTTATGTTCCTGTTGTTTCTTTCTGCTTTTCCTCTTATTTAATTGCTTATCCTACCTGGAGGTTTCTTTCTTTTGTTGTTTTGGGGATTGTGGTCATTTTTATTTCTGTCTAGTATGTCCTTCAGTACTCTTTCTAGGGTTGGTTTAGTGGGCATGAATTTCTGCAGTTGTTCTTTGTCATGGAAGTATCTTGTTTCTCCATTAAATTTGAATGAAAGTTTTGCTGGGTACATCAGTCTGGGTTGAAGGTTGTTCTCCTTCAGGGCTTGAAATATCTCACTCCAATCTCTTCTTGACTTGAGGGTTTGTGCTGAAAAGTCTGCTGTGATTCTAATGGGCTTTCCCTGATAGGTGAGTTGTGTCTTTTCACTGACAGATTTTAGTATTCTGTTTTTATGCTGTATGTCTGAGATCTTAATTATTATGTGTCTGGGTGTGGATTTATGTTGATTGTGACTGTTTGGTGCTCTATATGCCTCACTTATCTGCATATCAGATTCTTTCCCCATGTTTGGGAAATTTTCTGCTATTATTTCTGTGAATACTTTATGTCATTTGCCTGCAGTCCTGTATCTTCGCTAATGCCCATTATTCTTATATTGTTGCTCTTGGCATCATCATGAAGCTTCTGGATTGTCATTTCATGCTGCTTTGTTATTTTTAAAAGTTCTATCCTTTCCTGATCACTAACTGTGATCCTGTCCTCAAGGTCCGAAATCCTATCCTCAGTTTCCTTTAGTCAGTTTTGCACGCTTTCAATAGAATTTTTTGTTTCTTGGATGTCTCTTTGAGTTTGTTTCATGAATTCTGCCTGTTTTCTATATTGTTCATTCAAAGTTTCAATCAGTTTCCCATGCTCATGTACTTTTTTCTCTAGTTCTTCTTTAGCTACATTCAACAACTCCTTTAATAAAGTTATTTCTATCTTTACATGGGAGACTACTTCTAATTTGATTTCCTCTATAGCCTGATGCAGTTGTTTTTTTTATTTCACTTGCTATCTTTTCAGAGATTCCCGGTGTGTTACTTTTGGGGTCCTCAATTTCAATGTCTCCTATACTTGCTTCTGGTGAACTATATGTTTGAGACTGCATTTTGTTTTTTCATTTTGTGATTTTCACTCTGCCTGGTGTTTTTTTGTGTGTATTAGGGGATCACACATTCTTTTCAGATACACCAAAGTCTTAAAGTTAGTTGTAGGGGGTTTTACTACTGGCCCTATTTATCCCCTGTACACCTCTATTTTAGGGGTATACTCACCACTTTGATACAGTCAATCCAGTGTAGTCCAGAGTTCATCACCTGGGAGCAAAGTTCCAAATTTTCTCACATTAACTGGACACCGCTGAGATCTTCTGCTGTTCCAGGTGGGAGGGCGGGCCCATCTGTAGCAGTCCAGTGCAGTTTTCAGTCTTGGGCGGGCCTCCTGGATGTTCCTGGTGGCAGGGCAGGCCCATAGGGGAGGTTCAGGGTAGCCTACCCCTGAGGCAGGCCTGTGCCGAGTTCCAGGTGGCAGGGTAGGCCCACCGTGGAGGTTCTGGGCAGCTTACCCCTGATGCAGGCTTCCACTAAGTTTCTGGTAGCAGGGCGGGCCCACGGTGGTGGTTCTGGGCAGCTTACCCCTGATGTAGGCTTCGGCTCGGGTTTTGTTTTTGTTTTTGTTTTTTTAAATTGGCATAATTTCTCAGGGTTTTTCTTCTTTTTTATTGGTTTCTTTGGATTTTGTTAAATGAAAACTCTTGAGACCAGGAGACATTGAAAATAAGAGCTGAATGAGCAGTTACAGGAAAAAGATCAGGTCTGATGACGGTTCCTGCAGCTGCTCATGACAAGGTTTGGTGGCAGTTAGAAAAGTCCTGTAGGACTGGAGCAGAAAGTGCAATTTTTATAGCGGAGAATTGGAGGAAGGAAGGCTGATGTTTTTGACACTGAACTTGTGTTGGCTATAGATAAGCCTGGCAGCATCACACAAAGAAGCAAGGCAGGGAGAGGGGAAAACTTTGGGATAGGCGGGAAGTTCATACAGAGAAGCAGAGACTGCTTCCGCTGTGGCTTGGTTGTAAGCAGGATGTGGTAACAATTAGGAAGTCATCATGGCATTTGAGCTACAGTTTTAGCACACATTCAGGAACAGCGTAGAGTGGTCCTAGCTTCTTTAACCCACCTTTCCTCCTGTCCTTTCTGCCTACCTTATCATTAAAATTGACACATTTCAGAATTTATCTTGTCAGTTTCTTTTGGGTTCTAGAGAGAAGACATATGCCAAATTATAGTCTGAGAAAAAAAAGATAAATCCAAGCTCTCATGTAATGAATGGCACAGGATTCTCTTACCTTTTTAAAAAGAACTGACTGTTAACTAGCTTGTCTCATTTAGATTTTACAAATACAGATCAAATAATATTAAACCTCCCCTTACATATAAGGAAAGTTCAGATACATACAGCTACACACTGTTGGCGTCTAGCTCCGAACTCATTCTTCTAAATGAAGCAGCTTCTCTGTTTATTCCCTTCATCTGGGAAACATTACTGGACTTTTCTACTGTTGCTTTTCTTTTTCTTTTCAGTGACTATTTTACTAGTTATTGTGCAAGGGCTGTTGGAAACTTGTTTGCTTCCTTAATGTTCTTGATATTCTCCTTGAAATGAGAATTTTTTCCCCCTAAATGAATGAGTTCAATAATTTGGAAAATATGAGTGAACACCACCTAGTTATGGGTTTGTGCCTGAATTGAAAGGAGGAGGTTTAAAAAAAACTGATGCTCCTGAGTAAGTTATCTAAATATGTTATATGGGGAAAGTGTCCCTCTTCAGTAGAAGGAAAAGGAACATTGTGTGTGTGTGTGTGTGTTTGTGTGTGTGTGTGCGTGTGTGTGTTTAAACCTTGTTTTTTTCTGAATTCTCTCATTTGAAATTGTTTCTTTCCTCCATGCCAGGTAGTTTGAATATGGCTTATCCCCTAAACTCATGCAGGAGAGTAATCCCCAACTTCATATGTTAATGGCTTTAAAGGGGTGGGAACTTAATCCAGTTATGATGTTTACAGGGAAGCCTTGGAGGGAAGGTTAAACAAGTTCAGGTGGGCAGGGTAGCCTCCAAAATGGGATTTCCTTGATTTTATAAAAAGAGGCAGAGAGAGCAATGGTAGTAGACAGACACAAGTGCAGACAGACATTTGCGCCTGCAGTATCCTGCCTGCCAGAATAAAGCCACCACTGGAAGTATGGGGCAAACCAATCTTAGACTTTAAATGTCCAGAACACAGAGCCAAAATAAACATTTTTTCCTTATAAAACAGTCTCCTTCTGGTGTTTATCTAGCAATGAAGAACTGACTAAAACACTTTTTTTCTATTCTAAGTCTAGTAGAAATTTTCCCAGAGCTGTCTCTAATCTTAAAGATGAGTAAGAATTAATTTCAGATGCACCTTAGCATGATAAAATAGATTTTTAAAGCCGCCTCTTCCAGGACTCTGTGAAAACCCAACCTAGGCTCCTCACCTCTTCTTTATCTCCTGTTTTGTACACTCTAGGTCCTCTTCCTTTTCCCCCCTTTCCATTTGGAGTAAATAAATCATAGACGCAGTGAAAACATTGACTTAAAACTTAAATGTTTGAAAAATCCAAGCATGAAAAACTTTAAGTTTAACCAAACTTTATGTGTCTCATATCTCTCCCTATGCACTAAAGGAAAATCAAAATGAATCAAAGATCTAAATATTAAGACAGAAACACTCAACTGTCTAGAAGTTAAGTTGTTACAACTCTTGAAGACAGATGTAGCAAAGACTTTATGAACAAAACATAGATCACAAAGGAAGTAGTACAAAGAATCAACAAGTGGGATCTCATATTAAAAAACTTCTGCACAGCAAAAGAAACCACCAAAAGAGAGAAAAGACAACCCACAGAATAGGGAAAATTCTGTATGAGCTATTCTTCAGACAAAGGGCTAGAATCTAGAATTGTATAAAAACTCAAAACAAAAAATCACAAACTTAAAGATCCAATTAAAAAATTGGCATCTGAAATGAATTAAAGACTTCTCAGATGAAGAAAATACTCAACATCCCTGATCATTCAAGAAATGGAAATTAAAACAATGTTGAGATTCCATGTCACTCCAGAAAGAGTGGCTATCATCAAGAATTCAACCAACAACAAATGCTGATGAGGCCATTTGAAAAGAAGAAACCCTTTTCCACTGTTGGTGGGAGTGTAAATTGGTGCAACCAATATAGAAATCAGTATAGATATCCTTTAAAAACTGAAACCAGAGGATCCATTTGACTCAGCTATTTTCATTCATTTTTGGTATCTTTCCCAGAGATTTAAAAGCAGCATGCCACACCAATATATGCACAACCATTTTATAGCTGTATAATCTGTAATAGCCAAATCTTGGAACAAGCCCAGATGCCCATTAACTAATGAGTAAATTAAAAAACATGTTTTTTCTTACAGCTGAGTACTACTGTGCCATAAAGAAAGATAGATTTGAGACACTTAGGTAAATGAATCTGCCTTGAGACATGTGAAATGAATTGGACACACGTTTAAATATCACATTGTTTCTCTTGTGTGAGAAACTAAAAGCATAAATATGGATCAAAATAGACAATAGATACTGGAAAGTAGAGGAAAAAATGTTCAAATGGGAAGTGGAACAAGGTTGGAGAGGAGGAAAGGAAGGGGGAAAGATTAAGATGTGTTATGTACATGTACCAAATCCCCAAGACGACTATAACCAGTATGTACTGTGTACATGTACCAACAAAAATTTTTTCTGAAAATTTATGGGTCTCTGCCAAGGCATTCCAATAAGCTTGGAAGGGGTGGTGAACCTTTTAGAAATGAGTACCCAAACTGCAGCCCAAAACGTACTTTTTTATGAGAAAGTACCAATACCAAAATTCAACCTAATACTAGGTTTTAGTTTAGAAAACACAACTCATATATTTATATCTTTTGTCTTAAAAGCAGAATAACATGCATGCTATACTATACGTTCTCCACCACTGAGCTAGAGGGTCACTTCTCTTTGCATAGGTATTGTGTATTTTCTTAATTTTGCATATGTCACCCTTTGTCAAGGTGTGCAAATATTCTCAGGTGATTTTAAGGCAAAATCAAAGTAACCTGTACCTTGAGGGAAGCCCTTTCTAGAGTTTTCCCACAGCTTTCATCTTCTACTTACTGTAATTAACCAAAATCTTTATGTAAGCACTACATAACTGACAGACACTCTGAGCATAAAAACAAAAGAGAGGGATTAAAGCAGGTCGAACAGGTTTGCCCTGAGGATTCTGTCTCATTTAAGAGCCGTTTTTCTCTGAGGAAAAGAAACTTTCCTGTTACAGGACAACCCCTTCTAGCAGTGGCTCACCAGTCTAACATCTCTGAGTTCTGCTTGCCTCTCTGGAGTTGTATTCCAGGTTCTAGTCTTGAACCAAGAATTGAACGAAAGGTGGCCAAAATCATTTGAAAAAGTGAAAGTGAAGAATGAGAGTAAAAGTGGCTCTGCAGGACGAGCTTGAGCAGACGAGAACAGGAAAAGGCAAGGTTAAACAGCAGCCCGGAGGAGCCGGAGCAAGGTATCCTGGAGAGAGGCACTGCAGCAAGGCCTTGTTGGCTTGTGTCCTTTCTGCTGACCAGATCTCCAGGAGACCGGCAAGAGCTCCTCCGTCCAGGTCCGCCGGGCGCTACTGGGACGCCACCCCTCAGGCTGACGGCAGGTCTAGGCTGTCCTGTTGAAAACCTGCTGGAGCTCTCCGGAGAAGTCCCCTGCAGGCTGTGGGAACTGTGGTGCACGCGTGTTTCAGGATCTTGTCATTATCAGCCCCTAGCTACTGCCCCAGCCAGCCTCGCCACTCCCTAATCCCACAGGTCATACCTGTGAAATCACGTAGCCCAGGAGACAATTTCAACATTATACAAAGGGAAAATCCCTCCTCTCTCTCTCTCTCTCTCTCTTTTCTTTCTTTCTTTCTTTCTTTCTTTCTTTCTTTCTTTCTTTCTTTCTTTCTTTCTTTCTTTCTTTCTTTCTTTCATCCTTCCTTTCCTTCCTCCTTCTTTCCTCCTTTTTTCTTCTATCTTCCATTTCCAGCCTTCCTGACTGCCTCCTTTCCTTTTTCCTTTTCCTTTTTGGTTCTTTCAGTAATAGGAATCCCAGGGCCTCATTGAACAAATTATTCATCCTGAGGAAAAATAATGTTCATTGTTGAATACCTATAGGAATCGTGAAATTTTTTTTCTATCTGCATGTTGTTTTCTTACAACTTTTGATTTCTTTATTGCCTGGACTTTACTCTGATGTTTGGTAACACTATTATAATAATGGAAACTCACACTGAGGAAGAGGTCAGCAATAGTGAATGTGGATGACCAAATGTTGTCTTTCAGTGTCCTGTGTAAGTCAGGAGGGTTGACAATGGGAGTTTTTGTATTTGTTTAATTAGTTGAAACTCTAAAGGAAAAATGTTATGAGATGGCAAACTCTCAAAGCTTAAGTTAAATCTGTTTTTCTGTGTATGACAGAATTTCATAATACAGAGACATTTAAAAGCACTGGTGAGTAATCTCTCTATACTAGCTTTGGAGACCTGTTTTTCTTTTCCCTAAGAGAGAAATAAAATGAACCTTTGAATAAGCCAGGATGATTTTGATTTCTTTTTTGTCACCAACAGTCAAATCCAATATTATTATAAACTACAAAACAGCCAATGAAAATTTTCCTAGTAAACTAGAGCTTGACCATATTCAGAAAAATATTTTCATGCTTGGGATTTAGTACCTGCCTGGCAGGCGCATGGTCATGAGTTTGAACCCTGGTACAAAACAAAACAAAAACCCAGAAAAATATTTCCCTCTGAAAATATGCATAAAAAATTGAAAAAAATTTGTGTTTCCTGTTGCATCTTCCCTTCTTATTTGCTTGTTTTTTTCTGTTTCTACTGATTTTTCCAGAATACACCAGCTGCTAATAGTAACATAAAAGTAACAATCAAAAATATTTAAAACAAAAAATAATTTGAAGCCTCTACATTTATTTTTTTCCATCAAAAATGGAAAAACTGACCAATAGTGAATAATATCAGATAGGTTCATAGTTCCATAATTTGAACACAACTATTTTAAAGATCCCTATTAATAAACATTCAACCAATCCCATCTGTTTTTGCCTTAATTTAGATCATTATCTTTTGTCTATTTGTTCCAGCACAGTCAAACTACTTTCATTGTTTTGGACTGTTTTTCTCCCATCTCTGATCAGTTTCTTCACTCTGTTATGCTATCGTGTATTTACGTCTTTAACACTTAACTACACATTGTGAAGTTACTCTTTCTTTACATGTAATATATTAGCTTTGCATTACTAAAAGTAATTACCTGAAATAATTGGTTTCAGAGATTATCAAGAGAAAAGGTTTCTTTACCTCACAGTTTTGGATACTCAAATTCAAGGACTGTGCAAGGTCAGATTGGTTTAGCCTCTGCTGAGGGAAGGGAATGACAATGGTTGATGTGAATATAAGAGTGAGCAGTCATATGTCAAAATAGGGGGCAGGAAAAGAAGTTGGGAGGAGTCGTACAGTACCCCTGGAAAGCAGGCCCCACCCTTTTAAAGTTGGTAGCACCTCCCAGTACCACACACCATGTGATAGAAAAGTTAAAAATCAATAGTCTGATGCTCTCTTAAGACAAGATGTGCTCACCCAGCCCCAGCCCACCACACAGCTAGACCATTACATTCCGTTGCTACTTAGAGATAGCCCTACCCTACGCAGTCTGACCACGTCCATCTGGACTGCTGTACTGTCTGACATTTAAACATGCTCTGTTTTCAAGGACTGTCCAACCAAGATATACCAGTCAAGGACATGCTTAATTTCAACTAAGCATGACTGCCCCAGCTCCCTCCCTATTTGCTCCCGCCTGAGGATAACCCTTCTGACTAACCTGCCCAGCACAAACCTGCCTGACAACATATGACTTGAGTCATGTAACCAGTTATATGATAACCTCCCATCAGCTTTTGTCCTTCCTGTTTAAGGAATTATATAAGTCTCTGTTTCACTCTCAGTCAGTGCTGGTGGTTTGGACTTGGTCCCACCAGCCTGCTAGCATAATAAACAATTGTGTTCCAACCCTCGGTGCAAAGGGTCTGCCATTTGGTTTGATAGCAGATTTCCACAACAACCAGGGACCACGTCTTTATATTAGGATTTTTGGGAGACACTCAGACTCACAATCTTCCTCCCTCACTCCTGAGTGCTAGACTTACAGGCAAGTCCCACCACACCCTGCTCAATTTCACTTTTCAGTAGTCATTAGTTTTGTACTTTGATTTTCTTATATGCCCAAAATCTTTTGAAATGCCCCTTCAACTTTTTAAAAAATTTCTTATATGAAGAAATTACTGAATTCTCCCATCAAATTTCTCTTCTTTTTTATTAACTATTAAAATTTTATACTGTGTTCTATTAAGTGATGCAAAAGGTACTCAGTGGTATCATTAACCCTTAATGCAAATAAATGACATATTGGAAAGCACACAATTTAGGGAAAATCAGAAAAGACAAAAATACTGTAGTGCAATGGTATGAGACAGTGTCTCATACCGTTTGATGTGAATCAGCTCCTGCCAGCAAATGCTGACACTTGTTCTGTTCCTATTAATCGCGAGCATTCACTATGACTTATAGTACTACTGATAAAACATTCTTTTAGCATCAGTGCCTTTCTTTGTTGAGCACCAAATTTTACATTTATATGTTTTAAAGTTCTTTTTTATTAAAAAATACACATGTTCATGTAAAATATCTTAAAAAGGAAGAGGAATATAATAAAAATTTATCCATATACCTGCTTTCCAGAGGCTACCAATATTATTATCTTAGTTTGTAGTCTTCTGTTTGTACAGGAATCCTGCTATACATTCTTTTGGTTTTTCAGGGGGTTTTTTTTGTTTGTTTTTGTTTTTTGTGCTGGAAATTGAACTCAGGACTTTGCACTTGCCAGGCAGGCGCTGTGCCACTGAGCTATATCCCCTGCCCTTGCAGTAATTTCTATTAATTTCAAATAGGCCATGAAAGGAACTATCAACATCAGTTAGTATTTCTATAACATT
The DNA here is from genome assembly GCA_004027455.1 of Hydrochoerus hydrochaeris. Lineage (NCBI taxonomy): Eukaryota > Metazoa > Chordata > Mammalia > Rodentia > Hydrochaeridae > Hydrochoerus > Hydrochoerus hydrochaeris. Next base: position 17,775 of record PVLA01015042.1, on the reverse strand, counting down.
GTCAATATTTGAAACACTTAATTCATATGTATACATAGTCTACTAACCTCGTATTATGAGATATTTATGATAGTTTTTATTACTTCATATTGCAGTAGCACTTCAATATACAGTATATCCTTTATAAATCATATTATTTTGTGCCTGATTATGATTCTGTTCTTAAGACTAAATTCATAGACAATTAAATGTCTAAAGAATAAACAAAATTTTAAAAATATAATCATTGATAATTTCCCTGCATTTAGAAATATTATACCAAGTTGCAAATGAAGCAGCAGCGTATGGGAGAGAAGAGGCTTCCTCAGTTTCCCTAATTCTGTGGTGCCATTAAGGGAAGAAAAAGAGAGAGAGAGAGAGAAAGCTAATATGAGGGGGATTGTGTACAACATAAAGGTAGAGACACTTTTTCAATGAAGAATCATTAAGCTTTTTATCACAGAAATCTATTGATGCAGAAGTCCCAAATGAGAGTTATTTTAGACAAAATGTAGTATTCACGGTCAAGAGTTATATTTTTGTGGTACTGTGGATTGAGCACAGAGCCTGGCACATGCCAGACCAAGTGTTCTACTACCACAGTATACCTGCAACTCCAGAATGCTTTTTAAATCATGGTTCTAAAAGTTTACCTTACAAGCTGGTTTCTTTTTTCCTATGTATAGTTAATAGTTCTAATGCTGAAGCCACGTGCATTGGTTTTCTGGACTGCTATCAAAAAATTATTCTCTCATGCTTCTGGAGGCTGGAAGTCCACAATCAAGTTAGTATTTGGAATGATGCTACAAGCCCCTAAGACAGGGATTTTCCTTTCCTCTTTCCGATTCTAGTAGCCACATAGTTTCTCTGCTTGTGGCAGCAAACTCTTGTTATCATCTCTGGTTTCCTGTATCTCTCTTTCTCCTGTGTTTTGTGTCTCTTCTCCTGTGTTTAAGGGCACCCATCATTTCAGAGGAGGGACCACCCTTCTTCAGCTGATTACATTTACACAGACCTCAATTCTAAATAATGTTCACATTCATAAGAATGATAGCCTAGGACTTCAAAATGTCTTTTTGGGAAATACTGTTCAACACATAACACTATTCTAAATTCTACCCAATAAATTCTTACTTAATTTTGGTACTGAGACAACATTTCTTAATAACAATCAATAGTTTTAATATTACCATTGCATACAAGGAGAAATTATAAATTGGTAAAATTTTCTAAAGGCTTTATTTAGCATCTAGTGACTGCAGTCTATTCTAGAGCTTCTCCCATATACAAATAAGTACAGTAATTAAAATACACTGAAGATTTTATGAACCATAATATTGATATTAAAAGTATCAGCATCATTGCAGAAGCAAGGGAGAAATCACCACCAATTGAGCACTCTGCCCATACTGGTATTCAGACAGGAACTTTACTAAACTGTAAAGTTTAGTAAAGTTTAGGAACTGCCTAAACTGTCCCCAGTCAAACTAAAAATAAAACTATGTATGTTAATAGTATGTCAGGTATGTACAATAGTTATGATAATAAGAACTGTTTTCTTCTAATGAATGACTTAACCACCATTGTTAACCAATCATTTTATTTAAACTGGTATATTTTTCTTTTTCTTTTTTGCCTTGTCTAAAGTGTATTGATTCTCTTCTCTATTTGAATTTTTTTTTTCTCACAATAGTCTCCACTGCAATGTCACTTTCTTTTATTATGACTCCCATTACTATTTATAATGGCCCAGCCTGCTTATAAAGGTCCTCAGATTTCACTTTAAATCCAGTGATTTTTAGCAGTGCATACCCATGAAGTATTATTGCTCCCTTAGGTCACAAATTGCTAATTGCTGCCTGCTTACCATTCCGCTTCATTTAGTGCTAAAACTCTCCATATTTTTAGGATGAGTTCCAATATGTGGTTTTGGTTTTCTTTGAAGAGAGGATTATTTTATTATTATTGCATGTGTGTGTGTGTGTGTGTGTGTGAAATACCGTTAAAAAACTGGATCCACTTTCTCCAAATAGGCAAATGTAAACATATTTGACTATTCCTATGAAAGACCTTTAAACATCCTTCTGAAGCACTTTTGGAGGTTCTTTTCATTCATTTTACATGGATGCTCTATGTAACATTTAGAAATAGTTTATTTTACATTTTTGATGTCTGCTTTTAATTCTTTAAACTTCCAGTTCTCTCCTATAAATATTATGTTTATTTATATCCAATGTGAGCTATGACTTCATTTCTTAGAAGATGCAATCTACATAATCAAAGGCATGTAGTTTATTTCTAATTTGAGGACTTCTTAAAATATTTTCATATCCCAGTAAACATTGTTGTAGGCATTTTAGGTGTAAACACATTACAGTAAACAGAATGCTTTGGGAAGCATATTGACTCAAAGAATAGTCACTGTTATGGCTTGTATCTAAGTGCCTCCCCAATGCCTCATGCAGTCACAGGTGGGGCTCTTGGGTGGTGACTGGATCGTGGTTGTGTAATTCTGAGTAAATGGCATGTTGGGGTGGATTAGTCTGCTAATTGATTTAGCATATTTTGAGCATGGCTGAATAGATTTACTGAAAGTAGAAACTCCATACGTGGCTGGGTGGCATCAACCAATAGACTTGTGGTCTGAATGAAATAAAGGGAAATGGAGACTAGCTGCTTGCTGGTTCTTGCCTACCCTGCCATGGACTATTTCTCCTTTGCCATTCCCCTCGCCTGCCTTACAGTGCTGCTCTGCCTTAGAGCCAGAAGACTAGGGACTGAAGCCACTATGAATTGTCAGTTGTAATAAACCTTTCCCCCTTTAACTTGGTGTCAGTTATTTGGTCTCAGCAATGAGAAAGTAACTAAGACATTCACTTAATTAAAATTAATCTTACCTGCACATTCAGGCAGGTTTTTAAAGTATTAAGACAGCTTTCTTCTGCCTGTCATGAACATCGAAATCTTTACACCTTAACAGATATGTAATGTGGTATCCTTGGTGCAGATCTTGACATAAGCAATAACTAGAGTTAATTTCTTAACTTAGAACATTGTTCTGGTGAATGTGCCTTCTCTGATAACTGTTAAACATGTACCATGGACCACATGCACTGTGATAAACATGTTTTACTGGTTATCTCCTTTGTACCCTCTCAATAGTTCTGAGTAGTAATTAATTTTCTTTCTATTTTGCAAATACAGGTACTAAATCTTGGAAAAATTAAACAATATTTAATGTTGTTCTAGTTTCAAATGCTATGTTCAACTTATTACTTATTATCAGTGAATTATGAAAAGTAAAATAGGTTCTAATCTCATCTCTTACCATTATGGAAATGATAAAGTTAACTGATACAACTAAGTGAATAGTTCTGATGCATTTTAGATCCTGTGTCTAATTTTGTCCTAGGCCAAGGAGTTCAAAACTGTGCAAGAGAGTTTCATGTTTAGTATCACAAAAAATGGCAGCATAAGGACATTACTTCTCTGGGGTCTCTGTAGACAGGATTTTCTTTGCAACATTTAAGCTAAAATAGATACTCCATTTGGCAGAAATGTTACTTCTTTATATCACATTTAAATATCGTTCCTGTTACGTAAGGATGGAAGTTAAGTGGAAATTCAAATATAAAAGGAAAATCTAAAATCAGTAGACTATTTTGGGAGTGGCATGGATCAATAAAAAGGAAGAAAGAAAAATAATTTAAGGCAGAAGTAAGTAACAATCAAAATGATATTTCTGTTAAAAAGTCATTCTCCAAATAGTATCACCTTCCTCATGGCATTACCTTGGTGTAATAAAAAGCAATTTTTTTTTTTTGGTACCTGCAATTGAATTCACAACCTCGTGCTTACCAGGTAGGTACTGTGCCATTAAGCTAAATCCTGGTCCCCAAAAAGCATAATTCTTAATAATTAAAATTAATTTTTAAAATGAATCAAATCATATTTTAACTATTCATGAGTTATAACTAGAATTAAATCTTCCCTCATATTTATTATTTTAAAATAAGTGTAATTTTATCTACTGCTTTTTAATCAGTATCTTAATACCCATGTCTTTCATTTGTTTCTTTTTAACTGTAATTTACCTAAATGGTGGAGGAATTATGGAGAGCTTCTCAGTAGTGTCTTAAGTGAGTAAAGGTATACAGGTTGGAAAGAGATGTAGTCACTTCAGAAGCATTTGTTATGTAGCTATAATGGTAATAACAATTGGAAGTTCTTAATTCAGTATGTTTCCTGAGAATTTTTAGGAGCAACTACTATGGGGTAAATTTAGTAGATATTTGTTAAGAATATCACTTTGGACTTCTGTATCATTAAATTTTAAAGACTTTTCCCTCTTTGCAGTATCATGTACAAACCTCTCCAATGCCACTGGAAACTGTTCACCTGTTACTAACAGAACGATTGGCTGCAGTAGGTTTGCTTTTTCAAACCTCAAAAGGAACTGCCAGCATAAAAGCTAAAGACATGTTTTACCATTCAACCAGAGGAAATATTGGCATCATTTTTAGTTTGGCAAGAATTAATTATGCAGTAACATATGTGTTTGCGGAGAAAAAGAAGTAGCATAGCAAAAAATGTACATTGTTAAGTTTTTCCAAAAAGATTGAAAACATAGCTCTGAAAGTTTGCATGTTGGGTGACATCCAGGATGGAAAATGACACAATTGACGATGACTACGATATTGTTATTGCTTACTAGTTGGGACTATTTTCAAAAATACTTTTAAGAGTTACCTTAAACTCAGCCTAATTAGCATTGATATTACAGTGAGACATTTGAGTATTTAATACTGTAGAAATTTCTGGAGTACAGAGTCCACAGCTAGCTTATGTCATGAGTTTAGTGTATCTAGTTAGAATGTTTACAGTTATTTATTTTTTATTAGTGCATGTTTTCAGTACATAATGTTTGCACTCCTTGTGTAGAGTGGGTTCACGTACGTAACATAGCTTAATTCTTTTTTATCCCCTTTCCCCTATCTCTTGGTCTCCTTCCCATTTGAGAAAGATCTATCTCTCCACTTCTTATTCTTTTAATTTGGCTTTTTATTTATAATTTGCATTTCTGATATAAGAGAAAAAAATGCAATATTTATTTTGTGTGCCTGATTCAATTTATTTCATTTAAAATTATGACCTCAAGGTACGTCCATTTTCCTACAGATGACTAAAGTTTAAACTTCTTTATCATAGAGTTGTCCATTGTATGTGTACATATCATATTTTCTTATCCGTCCGTTCATGTTGATGGACATGGAGGCTGCTTCCGAATTTGACGTTTGTAAACTGTGCAGCCCTAAACATGGGTCTGTATTGTCTACTGTAGTATGAGGTCTTTAACTCTTTCAGGTAGATACCTGGAAGAGAAGTAGCCGACTCTAATGAAATCTGAAGTTTTAGTTTTTTGAGAAATGTCCATAGTGTTTGTGCTGGTTTACTTTCTCATCATTCATATAATAAGGTTTGTTTTTTGCCTGCAGTCTTGATAGCATTCATTACTGTTTGATTTCTTGGTGATGGCCTTTCTTTCTGGAGATAGAAACTGTGTTGTTTTAACTTGTATTTCTCTAATGGCCAGCAGTGTTCAGCATTTCTTCAACTATTTCTTGGCTATTTGATTTCTGTGAAGCATCTATTCATTTCACTTAACCAGTTTTTGGTTTGGTCTTTTATTTTGGAGTGGTTTAATGTTTTTGATTTCTGTCTATATTCTAGACATTAGTCCTCTGTTTGAGGAATAGCTGAAAACGTTTTTCCATACTGCAGCTTGGTTTTTCACTCTATTGGTTGTTTCTTTTGCTGTGCAGAAGCATTTTGATTTGATAAGATTCCATTCGTTGATGCTTGGTACTATTTTCTGTACAACTGGAGCCCTGTTCTGAATGTCCTTTCCTACACCTATGACTTGAAGAGTTTTCCCAATTTTGTCATCCAGCAGGATAAGTGTTTTTGTTTTAACATCTACTTCTTTGATTCATTTTTATTTAGTATATAGTGGGAGATGTGGGTCTATATTCAATCATCTTCAAGTAGATAGCTAGTTTCCACAGCATTTTATTTATTAAAGAACTTATTTTTCCTCCAAAATATGCTTTTGACCTCATTGTCAAAGATTACATAACTGACTGTGGTAGTTGTTTCTGGATCTTCTGTTTTGTTCAGTTAATTGATATGTTAGTAGTTTTGTCATATAATTTCAAATCTGAGGATTATGTTAATTCGTGTATATGTAGATATCTATCCATTTCTCACAACTTCTCCAATTTATCATCATTCAAGTTTGTGAACTAGTTGTTAATAATATTTTTATTATGGCAGTATCTGATGTGATTTCATCTTTTTCATTTCTAATTACATTAATTTCAGTCTTTTCTGTGCCCCCCCTTTTTTGGTTATATTTTTAAGGGTTTGTCTGTGACATCATTTCTTTTGTCAAACCAACTATTCAACTTTAAGCTTTGGAAGGAACCAAGGATTAAAAAAAGAAAAGAACTATATTTTTTTTTATGTACTGCAATTTGATGTCTGATGAGAGAAAAATATTGTTAGTCAGATTTTCCTGTCGCAAACCACAAGTAAGCTTTCACAACGTTTGCTGTTCCTTCCTTTGCTAGTTATTTTGTATCCCACTATTTAGTTTCAGTTTTGGCTCTAAAGTTTCCTTATAATGTCTATGAAAATGCTTCAGGAAAACTGTGTTGAAAATAATCCTTTCTTAGAGATACTAGAAAGGTGTGTGTGAGTCCTTGACCTCTTACTATGCAGGGAGCTGAATCTGCAGGCCACCCGCTGAAGTGGTTTCTCTTGGATCACATGTTTGCTTTCCTTAAATTGATGTTTACAGATGGTTGTTAGTATTTGAGATTTGTTTTTACTCTCCAGCTTTCTTATTCATAGTCACAAAGAACAGGTTTTCTTTATCAAACTCCATAGGAAAAGCCAGTTGTGGAAAGTGTAGGCTTGTAATGATTCCTAAACACAATTTTTAAAAAATGTTTTTATGTGTAGTTTCTTTTCTGTAGCCTGTACTTGATTTTGAAACTATAGCTTTCTTTTTGTGTAGTTATAGATGTTGATACATTACCATTTGAAGATAAATTATAGTTAATTTTCTAAGAAATTATTCATCTTTGTATATTTATTAGCCAAAGTATCTGAGAATTCACTGGCTCTTTAATAGTAGAAATACATTTTTATGTGAATATGATTCTATTCATATTCATTGGAAGGAGTGATCAATTAAATCAAGAGTTTATGCACAATGCTTTCCTCATAAAATTGAAACACAAATTTAAAAATAACTATTTAGTACCCAAGTCTTGATATCTAATATGATTTTTCAATAAAAGAAGCCAAGCTCTTTGGAGAGATGGTTGATTCTAGATCTTGTGTTGAGAACACAAAATAAAGCCAGAGAATTTTCTAAGTCCAGAAAGTAAAGGAAATGCTCAAAAACTAAAATGATGAAAATATGTAAAAGGAAGAAAAAAGTAGTCACTCAAAGAATTCCAGTAGCCAAAGTTGACACAATTTGTACAACATAAATAATATAATAATAATGAATCGTAATCTGGAATACAAAAGAAATATCAGTGAGTCCTTGTTAATACAAAGCAAACAAACGAAAGATAGACAAATAGAGACAAGGTAAATCTTCTTAAAAAAAAAAAGTCAAATAATTTCTTCTGAATTCCTTCTCAGTGAGCTGGAGTTTAGTTTTTAACTTTCCAGTGTTGACTTTACTTAGTTGCTTACTACTAAATAATATAGAATGGAAAGAAAACAAAAAGTTTTTGAAGAAACAGGCTACTCTTGTGTCACATGACATCTGATGTCATCTGATGTGATCATCTGACCAGTGTTAGCATTGGCACCACTGTTATTATGATGAAAGCAAGAAGAGGCCATCGGCTGGGGCTTTAGCTCAGCAGCATAAGTGCCTGCCTTGCAAGTATGCCGTCATGAATTCGATCCCTGGTACAAAAAAAAAAAAAAAGAAAAGAAAAGAAAAAAAAGAAGAAGAAGAGGCCATCACCTCTGTGGTCACCTTTCCAAAAGTTCACAGTCCCAGTAGAACCATGAGAAAAGGGCATAAAACAAACAAAAAATTGAGGTATGTTCCATGAAATAACTGGCCAGCACTCCTTAGAATTGTCAAGGTCATTGAAAGCAAAGTACATGTATGTAAATAGTCACAGACCAGAGGAATCTAAAGAGATGAAACATACTGTAATATCCTAATTGAGATCCTCAAATTAAAAAGAAAAGAGAGAGGTTAGGGAAAGTTAATAAAATCTGAATAAATCAATAATAATATATTAGTATTGATTTATTAGTTGAGAGAAGTGTACTATAATAATATAAGATGGTTTAAAACAGGAAGCCAAGTGTTTGGTCTGTAGGAACCAGGTACAATATCTTTGCAACTTTGTGTATTAAGCTTTATAATAAAATAAGTATTTAACATCAAAGGAAGAAAAAGAAATAAAATAAAAGACTAAAAGCGTCACATTCATAGAATTGACTTGGTCCTGTACCGAAGAATATTTTTCAAAACCAATGAACGCTAGGAAAATCTTTAAAGAATATAAGGTATTTTTGTCATGTTGTTTAGCAAGTAAACTAGGCTATCAACAAAGAATGTTGATATATCTTTAAGCAATATTGATGAAGATTATTTTTCACTTGTAAACATGTAACTAGGACTAATGAAAATAGGATGACAAACTTAATTAATTTTCTTTTCAGCATCATCATCTTACAGTTATTAAAAAGCACAAATGACATGCATGGGGACATTAGTAACTCACTTTAAATGACTTAAAGTGATTATACAAATGTTATGGCCTTTAAGAAAAAGAAAAAAGAAATCTTACCATATAGTCACTTAAAGTGATAGATATAATTTTGTTCTTATTTTCAGCTAAAATTTATTAAATGCTTACCAGTTGCTGGACTTTGAAGATAGAATCTAGTCCATAATAAGATTAGTTAAGTAAAGTTTTTGGTTCCATTGAGAGCAATAAAAAAAGGAATCATCAATTCTAATGTTTAGGGGTCAGCTGAAAAATGTTTTATTAACCAGAAGATTCTAAAGCATAAATATATTTCACTGTGCCGCAGAGTTGGGAAACCAAGGGCATTAACAAGAAGCATGCAGTAGTCAGTCAAATTCAGGGAACTTCCAGTGTCTGCGAATTTCTTAATCACACCAGGAGTAGAGAACCTATGAAAGAAAAGTTTCCACAAGAGAAAAGCCTAGAAATACAAGTGTAGTCCAGTTTTAGGGGGCTTTGTAAACAAAGCTAGTGTTTCAAGTAAGGGAATAGAGTGATGAGGTTATTCTGTCAGCTACCTATAAAGGGAAATGAGAGTGGCTTGACAACCCGAACGTGTTTTAAGGGCTTTTAACTTCCTGCCCACCAAGCACTGCTAATTTCTCCACTACGAGGAAGCAAATGCAGTGCCTAAGAGTGGGCTCACAATGGTATTGAAGCATGAAGCTGTAGGAAGCTGAGAGATTTTGAAGATTACAAGACTGTAGACTGCTAGGAAAGGTGGCCGCTGACTTCTGCTCTGTGAGGTCAGTCTGCTTTGAGGTTTCCTAGTTTGATGAGATGGAATCTGTAGGAATGTGTTCATTGGCAAGTGCTAAAAGGCAGCTACCAATAACTTTTCAAAATTAAAACAAAACAAAATTAGTTTGTAAAAAAAAAGTTAAAAAGTTTAGTTTCAGCACATGCAGTTTGTGATACCTCTGGACACAGAGATAGCTTCCCCAAGAGCAGTAAATAAAATAATACGGAGCAGAACTTGTCAAGTTTTTACTCGTATGGACCAGACAGCAAAATTTTCAGCCTCTGCAGGCTGTCAAGACTCCATCGCTACTTCATGTTCTAGTTGTAGCGTAGAAGCAGCCATAGACAATATGTAAGTAAATCAGCATGACTGTATTCCGCTAAAACTGTATAAAACTAAAATTTGAACTTTGTATAATTTTCACATCTCATGAAATACTATATTTTCTTTTTTTTTCAACTATTTCAGAATGAAAAATAGCATCCAATCTTTGAGTTGACAAAAAATAGATAAGGATTAGATTTAGACCGAAGTCCTTGAATTTGCTAATCATAAAAATAGAAAGAAATGCAGCCTACAGATAGAAATATTTTTGTTATCAACACATACGGAGATGTCTGAAATTATGCCTAAGGGTCCAATCACCCCTTTGGATTAATGGGAAAAAAAGGTATGGCTAGATTTTAGGAAGGGGACAGGGATGATGGCAATTTCTGTAGTGTAATGAATAACAGTGTATCATTATCTTATACATATATCAACTGTGTGAAACATATGTGGATATACTGTACAGTGAGCACTTCGAAGTTCCTATCATTACTCTGTGTTCTCTGTGATGTGTAGTAATGAAGTCATTATTCTTACTAAAAATTGAATGACTAAAAAGAACCAGTTATTTCATGAGAGAAGCCAGTTTTAAGGGAACCACACCCATGCCTGAATTTTCATTTTGAATAAGTAAATGACTTTATCTATTTTTTACCTGATACTTGTAGTAGTTACAGAAATATGGTCCTAATTCCTTTCAGATTAATTAATTAACAATATACTTTATTGGTATTTTGTATTTGGCAATTTTTTTTTTGTACCAGGGATCAAACTCACAACCTTGCACTTGCCAGGCAGGCACTTAAGCCACTGAGCTAAATCCCTGGGCCCGGCAATTGTTATTTTTCAAAATATAAATCCTGTGTACTTTCCTGGGGGAAGGGACAATTGAGTAAACTATTTTGTGTTTACTGTTGTGGAATGAAGCTTGTGACTACAAGGAATTCTACGTTTTCAAAGTCCTTTTTAAAAGTTTGGATTCTGTAGATTTGAGCTGGCTGGGCATCCTTGGAAGTTCCCCATTTAGCTCACAATTAAACAACACAACACTCTGTGTGTGTGTGTGTGTGTGTGTGTGTGTGTGTGTGTGTGTGTGTTTGGTTCCTTCTCTACAACTAAGAACAACAAACATGAAGAACAATAAAATTCTCCTCCTGCCTTTTAAAATACTTTTTTCTTAATACTTTGAAGGTAAATTTCAGCTGTTTATTCACCAGCATCTCTCAAAATTGAATTATCAGAGTTAAAATGAAATGTGGATTATTCACATTGCTGGTTGGAAAATGAACACATTTGCCCACAAGCAGAGATGGAGGAGCAGCATCTGCCAACTAATCCTTTTATCTCTGTGGATCTGGGCAGAGTAGAAGATTGTTATGATGCTGGCATCAGTAGCCTTTGCCAATGCCAGGATCAGGGCCCTTTCTCATTGCCAGCATTATACAAATCGTCTCGTCACTCCACTCCATCTGTGGCTCGTCCCTGAGAGCTGTGGCTGCGCTGTCACTGATGTGCCTTGTGCCAGGCGGTCACCTCCCAGCACTCCTTTGTGTTGTGAACAGCTGCCCTGAGAGTGCCTGTCGTGTGGCAATTGCTCTTCTAGGTACTTTGTACCTTCTCATGTGATGACCATCACTGCTACCATTGTCATCTTCCTTCTGTGGTAAATAAGAAGAGTGTCAGCAACTGTGAAGGAACTTAGCTAGCAGTAGTAGTAGATGCAGTAGTAGCAAGTGATAGAGGCGTGACAGGAACTAACCTGATTCTTCCTTTTGCTTTTATTTCCAAGCCATGTTGACAAATAGTGCTTAGTTACCCATCATTTCAGGAGAACTCTGAAATGTATTTCTACAAATGAAAGATTAAAATCTATTTGTTTTATAATGAGGAAGAAAGGTGATCTGTGCATGAAGGTAAAATTCTGAAATACAGTAGATAGAACAAAGTGTTTGTGTCCCCTTGTTTTACAAAGACATAGTTGTAATCACGAAAACTAGCTTCAGGGTTAACAAGGAGAAGTGGGAGCAAGAGAGTACAGTACTGATTGTGCATAGATGCTTTTCTTGTCCTTATTCCCCAAGCAATAGGACCTAAGAATGATTTACATGGCATTTATTTTGCACTAGTATTTGTACATTACATAGAGATGGTTTGAAGTGTGCAGGAGGTGCTGTGTAGGTTATTTGCAAATCCTATGCCATTTTACATAAGGGATCTGAGCATGCTCAGATTCAGTGGGAGATCCCGGCACCTAAGTCCAGTGACTACTGAGATGTAACCTTGTATTGTGATTGTTACCAGCAAGAACTTTGGAATCAGGTATGAAATTTGAATTCAGAATCTAGTACCAATAGGATGTGAATCTGGGTATCTGGAAAATGATAATAATAGTTCCTTAATGTATTGGGAAGATTAAATAAAATAACACTCAGTACTCAAGGGGAAGGGAAGCGCACTTTCTCCTAATGGGTGACTAGACTTCTTCATTTCTCTGGGAATTAAAAGATTCCCACGACATAGCTCTTTTAGCTTTACACTAATGGAAAAACTAGAACAGTATGATGATCACATACTAAGAAGCACTGGAAAGAATTGCTGTTCAGAATAAAGTCTGCATGGCAGATGAAAACTAGGGGGCAGTGCTGTAACCATGACATGACACAGTCCAGATCAGCTGAAGCACAGGCACCGGAATTTCAACTTGTTTGATCCACTTTTTCTGTTTTTTAGTGTGCTTTTGTTGTTGTTGCAGCTTAAACTCAGGCCTTGGGCATACTAAGCTCATGTTCTACCGCTGAACCCCAGAGCCCCTGACCACTTTTCACTAGAGTTGTTTGATGGCATCGTCAGATGCAGGTTAACAGGGAGGAGGCTTACGAAGGATGTAGAGTAATCTGGCACTGAAGACAATGAACCTAGGTTCTTCCTTCACACACATTCCTTGAGGTTGCAACTCTTGGGCATTCACATGCCCCTGTGCCAGTTCTCAGCCTCCTCTTTTAGCCTTAATCCCCCTAGCGCTATAGTGCAGTGTGAGCCTTAGATCAGCAACAACGTCTGCCTCCTCTAGCAGTCGTTAGAACCTCAGATTCCGGGCAGTCATCAGGGAGGTAACCCAGGATTAGATTAGAGCAAGATTTCCAAGTGGTTTTGATTATTTTTTCTTTTTTTAGATTGAGAAGTCTTATTCCACACTGATGCTCCATCAGTAGTTCTTAATTTAGGAGTATATCTAAACTAAAGTTTAAAGATTGGAGTGTTGTTTTTTTTTCTGTTTTCTGGAGAAGGTCTGGACTTCAACCTCTCAACTGTCTCTCCCGAGCATCACTCAGCCAGTGCCTTTGTTTTCGTACTATCTCAAGCATCCCACTGGCAGGTGTCATTTCATCTTGTATTGAATAAATTTGATAATACTGTCAATTTTATATTTCCTGTTATTTTATAAAAATTAATGAAAATATGCAATTTTGGTCACCCTGTATTTAAATAACTAGACCGGTAAATGGTTACTCAGCTTCCTCACTACCATTACCAAAGTGATTCTGGTTAGTAGGTTGGTAAGAGTGGTATAAGAGTGGTATAGGTGATATACAGGACTTATATTTCAGAGGCAGACCACAGTCCACACTCACTGCTTGGGTACAGGTTATCCTCTCTGAGAAGTGCCAGGTAAACCATATAAAGGATGAGATACTTTTGCATTCCAATATGCAGTGATACCCTGAACTCACTTTCATAGACCAGTACATTATTGACAGAGAAACATTCTTATGTGTATGATGTCTACATGTCATTCATTCTCAGTAATTACATTTCATATCTTTTAAAGAAGTATGGAAAAGTGAATGTTTATGTTGCTGTCTGCATATACACAAAACATACATGTACATGAAATAACTTTATTCTTAAATATTATTTAGCAGTAGTCAGATAAATATATCCTAATTGCAGAGAGAGGAATTTAGGTGTTTTGTAACTTGAGGGAGGTAATTTATTATTGGCAACAAAAGGAACAAAACCTTACTGCCAGCATGAGTGCACAGTTTGAAGAGACCGGAATCATACAAGCATAGCTTCATAAACAGCGACTTTTATCTGGCATAGTTTTAGAAAAGACTGATTTTTAAAAGGATATTGCAATTATGTTCCAACAGGTGTTTGAATGAAATTCTGTATTGTAATTCTCTCTATGAAGGTTTGGTCATTTTGAATGTCTGATTTTGCAAGACAGTAAAAGGAAAATGGTATCAGGCAAACATTTCTACAATGGGTATTGTAGAGTAGTAATTAGGTTTTCATCAAGATCTTGAAAATGGGAGTAGGGATGTAGTTGGCTTAGCCTGCATGAGTCTCTGGGCTCAATCTCCAGCACTATGGAAAAAAATCAAAAATATTTGGATATATTTAAGTTGAATATGGTGTACATTAAGGTGTTGTCCCAGCAATCTGCACTGTGTAGCTTAGCCTTGGAGATCCAATTACTGAGTAAAAGGTCCTTTTTAAAAAAAAAAAAACTGATAACGTATTTAGATCTTCTTTTCAAATAGATTTATTAGTGATTTCCTTGTCTTAATCAAAAAATATCAGTGAGTTGGCAGGAAATATTGAAAATTGATATAAAGAGGTAATTAGTATATGTCACAAATATATACTAAAAGAAAAAAGTTAACTTCTCCCAGTAGATAGCAATCTCCCCTCTGAATTCAAGTTCCAAATCACAGCAAACAGGTGAATTCAGTGGGTTTTCTCAATGCAAAATTCCTTTATCAGCCTCAGTATGTATTGGCATATTGGACATAAAACCTTGGCAGGTTCCTGTTTTATGCTTGACTTTGAATATCTCAAAGCCTCAGATTATCAGATACTTATGATAAACTGAGTTCACCAGAAAGCCGAGCTGTTAGATGTTATTATGACAGTCAGTTACTGCCAGAAACGTGTAGAAACTGCAATAATGATGTCTCTAGAAGCTCAGGATTTCCATCTACAACTCCTTCTATTTGTGATTAGAATAATATTTTACTGCTGGGGCAACAGTAAAGCTAAGGTCACTAGCAGAAACTAGAGTGAATTATATAATTTTCAAGAGATTCTTTGAATCTGGTGCTGAACTGATTGATGGAAGAAATATTCCACTTACCGAACTGAGAGTCCTGAATACAGTCCTGAAGACATATAAAAGAAATAGTGTGGAAATACTTGTGAAATTATTAAGATCTTAAATGCAATCAACAGAAACATAGTATGTCATGTTTTATTTGCTGTGTTTTGTTATCATTTTGTTTGGGGAACAAGTGAGTATTCTAATGTGTTTGTTATTTTGACCCTAAAAGAGTCAAATATTTAAATAACAATGCAGAACTTAATTATTTTAGCCTATTAGGATAAAACATAGAAGCCATTATTTATATATATAAACGTTTGTAGTTTCCTAAGTGTTTCATTTGTCTTGCTAAATGAGGTTAGATAAAATTATAAAATACAATTTTGGTTTTAATACCAAGTAAAATGGATATTTTCAAAGTCTGTTTTCTCTGTATGAAAGAAATATCTGAGAAACATTTATATCTGTTAGCAGTTAGCATTTCTGCCACCTCCCTATGTGTATTCAAAGCTACTTTAAAAAATTTCTTTAAATACCAGTAGCTTTGGGGAAAATATTAAGCTTTTGCTTCCTACCATTTTAAAGCCTATGAGAGCATAATCTGGACAGGATTTCTAAAATAACACATCTGTCTGAAAGCTGTGGTTCAACAATTGAAGGTACTAAAATAACTAAGCACCTTAAGATAAGGAGGTCTCTGTATTTCAATCATCAAACAAATTTATTCTACCACACCACACGCTTTTCCTGCCCATTCATCACTTTTAGCCCCAAAGTTATTTTGCTCAAGTGACTCAGTTATTTAAAATTCAATGTATAGTTTCACATGAAAGTAACCTTCCTGGATTTCTGGACTTGATTTACAGTAAAATTATCTTCAAAGCTTTCCCTTTTCCTTGGTGTTGTAGGTGACAATCAGGCTATGTAAAATAGGTGCTCAGTGGGTTTTCTGCAGTTTGTTCACTAGGCTGCCTTAGGTGCCTAAATAACTAAGCATGAGAGGCCGTGGAAGGAAAGGACAGGACTGAAAGTAAAGGTCGTATGTGAGTGGCGTTGACAGAACCCAGTCTTAGTTTCCTTTCAGAAAGGCTCCCAAGATGAATCTCCGGGTGGAGCAGATTTTGCTCAAAGGTGAGTAGTGAGAGCACACACCTGTAATCACAGCATTTGGCAAACAGAGTGCAGTATGTTCAAGGCCAGCCTGGGCTGCATAGTGAGTTCTAGACCCTTTCTCCAAAAAAAGAAAGAGAGAGAAAGAGAGAAAGAAAGAGAGAGAGAGAGAAGGAAGGAAGGAAGGAAGGAAGGAAGGAAGGAAGGAAGGAAGGAAGGAAGGATAGTTGAATGGTGTCTTGAAGAATTTCCTGGGATTTTTGTATAGCCTCGCTGAAGAATATTTGCTTTCTGTGAACATAAATGATGTGTATCCTTAGATTGAATGGTCATTTACATTTCCAGATTGGCCTCCTGGTAATCCAATTGTACATATCTTGGGTGCATATGACATAAATCTCCTAAAAGTTGCTTTTGATCCCCAACCAATATCCACTACACCTTGAGAAACTTATGCAGACTTCTACTTTCAGGGTGAAAGTGTAGCTAAGTCTCTGTGAATGTTGCTCCATCTTTCTTTAGTTTCCCTCCAACTTTGGGGCAAACAGCAAGCTCCTATGCATTCATTCTCATTGGACTTAAATGAAAGGGGAGTATCAAGTTGATCCAGGTCAGGAGAGGAGAGAACAAGTGCCAGTACTTCTGTCATCTAAATAGATTTGCTGGAGGCCTCCAACACTATGCACTGGCGTAGCTATGTTCTTCAAGATTTCATTTGCACGAGCATGGAACTTCCTCGAGATTCTCTGAAGTCTTTACTGAAATTAGTTTTGTCTGCCCTGCAGCTTGGCCCCTGCAACACCTGAATTTTCCTGTTAAGAGCTGTTAGGATGAGCCCCTAGCTATGCATCTTCTTTCCCTGTCAATTGCTATGCTAGAAAACTTTCAGGTCTCAAAATGCCTCTAAACTTCCAATATGCCTTGAGAAACCATGTAATTGAGGAACCATTCATGCAGTCAGTACTCTCTCCAAGTCTCCTTTTACTTGTTGGCATTAACCAAAATACATCTGTCTCCTCAGCCCTGTTTCAGGAAAGGTTATTTTCTCATGTCTGTTGTAATTCTGTTTGGGGAATTAAAGGCAGTGTCACATCGATCAACCCTCCACATGCTTGTTGAATAACAAAATTAAATGAGCCAAAAGGGAAGCCCTTCTGCACTTTTGAAGTTCACAGAATTCAGGTGAACTCAGAACGTCAGCCACAAGACTTTATAGATTAGGTACAAACTGTATTAGGATTGCACTGGCTTTATTACAAATTTTCTTCAATTATGTCATGGAAAATTCTGCTACACTTGGCCTACAAATTGTGTTTCTTACATTACAATAAAGTAGAAAGAGGATTTGATATTACTCATATATATTTTTAAATCAGTATACTAAGGAATATTTACATATTACTGGTTAGATTAAACCAAGCAAACTCTTGTATCTATGTGTAAATGATTTTTTAAGATTGCGACAGAAAAAAAAGTATCACCCATCACAAATTTCATCACAGATTTTCTAACAAAAGATAGATTAACAGGAGAAAAATATATAAATGTATTTAAAATGAGTTTCAAGTAACATACACTATATTTTATGCTAGGTCTGATGAAAAATTGGATAGTTGTAGAGAAATGTGATTGGTCAAAAAGAATATGATTAATGTAGTGAA
>PVLA01015041.1:0-27323 GCA_004027455.1 Hydrochoerus hydrochaeris | reverse complement strand
GCCACCGGCCGCCTAAGACAGGCACAGGACCAATTGCTGTCCTGCAGGCCCATGACGGGTAAGGCCTGGTTGGGTACATGTGAAGAGTCCTTGACCTAAGACAGGCGCTGTCCTTGCAGGGACTGCCACTCCCATAAATGATAAGGAAAGCAATGTAGGGAGTGGCCTAATAATCTCACACATCTCTTCCTCCTGCGGATTACGTCGGCTTGCATTTCCCGGGCTGACTAAATGTCAAGATTAAAATGTTAATTGATACCTATTGCCCTGAACCTGGGGCGATTCCTGCTTGGAGTTGAGGTCAATTAAAACCTATTGTTTGGGATTGTCCCTGCCTGGCCCTGGGCCTGGGGCGTTTCCTGCTTGGGGCTGGGGGTTGTTGCCAGGGTTGGCAAATATATATTCCAGCTTCTAAAAAATAAAGCAGATTCAGATTCATTCACAGACTGGTGTGCAGTGTTTTCTGTCTCTCAATCGCCGACTCCCTGACCACCCTTGGGAAACCCTAGCCCTGCCGCAGCTGGACTCCGGCATACAAGCAAGCCAAACAAAAACTGCAAGTGCCAAAAGTATAGTAAGATGAAACACCTTATAAAGTGCTTTTACTTACTTCTGCCCTAAATGTTTCTGTGGAATAAGTCAGCTTAAAGGAATTCAAGCCCTGTTTTGGTTGTTTTACCACATACGTTGCCTACCCAGAGAGGATTAATGCCTTTTCTGTCTTAGCAGTAAATCTTGAAAATACAGTATTTCGTAAATGTACCCTACTTAAATAGTATTGGAAATATTAAATTTCCAATTGAGACAAAATGCTCTTAATGCGACAGAAGGTAAAGGAAAATTATGTCTGAACTTGTTTATTTTTTGTGGTTGATGTGATGAAATCATATCTCATGTGTCGATTTATAATAGGAATTAAGGTATGGATTAGTACTGTTTCAAAACGTGCTTAAAACTCTCATGATTGAATTGTTTTTGTTTCAACACTTGTCATATTCTGTCACCTTTGTATTCTTTTTTTTTATTAGTGGAGACTTTTGTGTCACAGTAGAATTGAGAAAACACCTCATTTTTTATATAGCATCCTTTATCTGAATGTGTAACTGTTCTTTATTATTTTATTTATCATACATATTTTCCCTCATGATTGCTTCCTTACGTGAAAAAAAAATATTCAAATGATTCAAGTCAATGTAAGAGATTTTTCATATATGACCTTCCCAGCCTGTGTACAAAATATCACATTCATTATCCCTACCAAAATAATGCTCTAAAGTGTTTTGGATGTAATGAAATCTATTAGGTAAGCTTGTTGTTTCATTTGCCAATATCCTATTTTTGGTCTGAGGGATGGAACCCAGGGCTTTGGGCACTCCAGGCAGCACTCTGGCACTGAGCTACACATCCAGTCTTTCTCCTGCGTGCCTCGTGACAGGGTCTTCCTGAGTTGTCCCGGTTGTGCTCCAATAAACGGTCTTCTTGCCTCAGCTGCCCGAACAGCTAGGACTGTAGATAGACCGGTATCTGACAAAATTTTGGTTTTATTTCTTCAGTGTTAATCTGTTCTAACAATTCTAAGTTAATGTTTAACATGTGATCATTATTATCTTTTAAAATCATGATGACATTGAGAGACTATAAACCCTGCAAAGGTTTTAGAATACTTATTGAAGAGATATTATGAAAAACACATTACCTAAAAATTCTAAGTATTCTTTTAATTTTTACTTTTATTAGTACATGTTTGCAATACATAATGTTTGCATTTATTGGGGAGTTTGTGCATGTACATATCGCCTTTTAATTATTTGTTCATATGCTACCCCAAGTGTAGCATATATGAGAATTGCACTTATAATAAGCATGCAGTTCAATCAAAAAAATCACTACTCAGCTGAAAAAGTACAGCCCTGTCAACGCCCTCCAAAGTCTCATGTCCCCACTCAGTAATGCCTCTTCCTTCTCACCAAGAGTGATGTTATTCTAATTTCTAGGAAGAAGAATCTTGAATATTTTAAAAATTTCTCTACTAGTATATCAATGTTGGTCTAGCTGCTTTTAATCAATATATGCTTGTGGAATCTTCATGGAAGCAATTTGAATATTTACATTGTATTCCATTATGTAGCTTTACAGTGAATTATTTACGTGTGTGTCTGTGTGTGTGTGCATGTGCGGGTGCAGTCTAGGGCTTTGGCATTGAGCTAAATCCTCATCCCTTTTATAGTTTTGTGTTGACACAAGATCTTTGGGATCAAAATTGGAATCCTTTACCTCAGCCTCTCAGAGCACTAGGACAATAGGTATGCACCACCATGCTCAGCTTTTTGGCATCTTTATTGTTGTTTAGACTTTAAACTGTTCCCAAGCTTTCCATATTGCATTTAATGCTGCTATTAACACATATTTATATGTCTTTAAGTGAATATATGTACCGATTTCTGGAGCAGAATGGTTGGGACATTATCAAGCAGTTTTTCAAAGTGCTATGTTTACATTTTTTGTAGCTATAATTGGTCTGTGTTCCCCGTAACATTTGATATTGATTCCTGTGACTCATTATTGATATATGTAGTGCAATGCACACTTTGGGTTGTGGATATTTTTGATTAACAAGATTACTCATTATTAGTTTGTAAATGTACTAATGAGCACCTTTTATTTTATATTTTGACCATTTAGATTTTTTATAGAGTATCTATCTAGTTTTTTTCATATTTGTCTATTTTCAGCCTTTATCTTATTACTTGGAGTCATTCTATATTTTTATTTATTTAATATGCTATGTTATTTTCAAGTACATATGCTACAATTGTCTCCTTTCCCTTAGTGGCATAGTTCTTCACACACCTAACATACACTTAAATAGATGTTGTTAATGTTTGCGTAGTTCAATAGTTATAGTGAACAGTTCATATAGTATATGTTTGATATCTTTTATATCTTATTTGTGTTTTTTTACTATATAGTCACATTTTATATATGATTATAACTGTCTCTAATGCTGTCTTTTTAAAGTTCATTTGACCTCATTTCTAGTTGTACAATTCACTGGGAACTGAAATTTCTGTGTGGAGTGAGGAAGGGATCTGGTTTCCATGCTTTTACATAAACAAATTGTTCCTCCAGCATTATCTCCCGTAAAGATGGCCTTTACCCCTTGCTCTGTAGCACCATAATTGTTATAAATCACATTTTCCCAAGTACAAGGGTTGGTGTCTTACCTTTATTTCTGCTCTGATTGTCTGTATTTGTCTAGTTTTGCAGCAATAAAAACCATTTTAATTACCATAGCTTCTATTAAATTGTAATATCTAGTTCTCCAACTTGCTAGTTCTTTAAGATTATTTTGGCTATTACCCACTTAAATTCATACATATATATATATATATATATATATATATATATATATGAATAAGATTGATAGGAAGTATATGTTGGAATTTGGATTTTGGTTTCATTTCAACTAAAGATTAATTTTTGGAGAACACATTTTAAAACTGAAATTTTGAAGTACAAAACCTTAAAATAATATATTTTTCTGTTTAAGTGTTCTTTGTAGGTTTTCAATAGCGTTTTTTTAATGAAGAGATTTTTTTAAAATTTACAATTTTTAAATTTAATTTTAAGGGAAATAAAACAGCAAAAAACGAATTGAAACTATGTGTGTCAGAAATTTACAATAGTTACTATATTGCACATTGTTGTCTTCTAAATAGTTGTTTTGCTTTATACTGCAAAGTAAATCAAACAACACAGTTCCTCGGAATCAGCTGGCTGCGCACGGAGGAGCAGGGCTGGGGGCGTTCTTTTTACCTCATCCTGCATCCTGGCAAGCTCACAGGTAGGGGCTTAGCTTCCTTTCTTGTTCTCCACATCAGTATTCTGGCTGGCTCCTAATGAAGAGATTTTTATTCTATTAATTTCTCAGAACTTGAAGGCTTGTGAGTCTATTATAAATGTTTATTGTTTTAATTTCATTTTTCCTAATTATTGAGGCTGATAAATAAGATTACTTTTATATTATTTATCGTGTCATTTTAAAATTCATTTATTACTTTTAAATTTTGCTTACATATTCTTTTAAATATTTTACATATAGAATTATGCAATTGTTCTCTTCTATTATGTTCTAGAAGCTTTCTGCACAAAATTAGGCAATTTCTTCAATGTTTGGTGGAACTCTTAGGTGAAACATATCTAGATAAAACCCTTTGTGTAAAGGGTTTAAAAATTTTTCTTTATTAGATATTGAAATATTCATATTTTATTATATTAGTTTGAGCAAATGGGTTTTAATTTTAGTTTTAAAAGATAATTGTCTACTGTGTACATTTTAACATTATAAATTTATCCATTTGTAATATAACTTTTGCAATATGTAAACGCTCTCTAGTGACTTATCCTTTTTAAAGGATAAGTGACTTTTATGTTTTCTTTACCAATCTTATTCATCTTAAAAGAACCAATATTCAGCCTTTTGACATTGTTTATTATAAGATATTTAATATTTTTAATATCACTTGTGCTTTGAGTAATCTTGTTTCTTTTAGGTTACTTATTTTGGATTGAATTGCTTTCTCTGTCTCACTTTGAGACACTATTAGCCCTTTTTTATTCCAATACACAGATTTTATGCTCTAAGTTCCCTAGTAAGCACAGTATTGGCTGCATTTTACACATTTGGTTGTTTCCCCCTAATTTTTATTATAATTTTATAATAAAATGACTAAAAGCTTATTTAGAAATTCATCTCTTCATTTTCAGACACAAAATGATTTGTTATTGATTTATAGCTTAATTCTGTCATAGTGAGAAAATACCTTCTGTATGATTTAAATATTTTAAAATTTATTGACCTTTTAGTTTACTAGTGATTAAACTTAGTTTGCATGCAGGTTGGGGATGGAAATTTTATTATGATTTTGGAATAGGCACTTTTCTCCTGGGTAAAAATGGAACACTAAGTTTTAAAATTCATATATATTTAAAGCATGTACTTTCTTATGGTACTTCGGAAAAACCTTTAGGAGAAAGGTCTAAGCAGATACATCGTATGAAAGAGTTGTGTTATGTGTTATAAATTGGAATTAGCTTTTATCAAATCTACATTTTGTAGGTTTTAGTTCTTGGAAAACAACCATTGAGGTAATTGAGGTAAAAAGTATAAGCAAGGCTTTTTGCAGAGTTCTGCTTGTTTTTCACTGATCAGTTAATTGTAGGATATGGGGACCTTTATGAAGAATCTGAAGTTTAGGCTTTTCCTGGACCTTGGTTTGGTCTTTAAGAAACAATAACCCAGATTTTGGGACATACAGCAATGCTGTGTTACAGTGCTGTGGTTTTAATGGGAAGGAGGAGGCAAAGAGCAAGACCATGATTTGGAGAATGTTCCTTGGAAAGGAGTCAATATCATCTTTTTGTTATTCAGGTATGGCAGAATGAGTACTTCAAAAGTGAAGCCAAGACAAGCAAGAAAAAAAATCTTGTTTCTCCAAAGTCTTGGGTTTGTTTGGCCTGGTAAGACAAATAATTATGATGTTTTGGAATTAACTTACTTCTTTTTTCCATAGAGGCCTGTGGCTTCTTGTTCAGAACAATTTCTTCCCCACAGTCTGGACTTGCAGCTAACAAATTACCTTCCCCTTTTACTAAGGGAAAGGCCCTTGACCAGCCTCAGTTAATTCGGTGTGCATTCCTGGCACGAAGCTGTCCCTGGTGAAAGATCGTTCATCTTTGGACAGAAGCTGTTCTCAGACTGTTCCTGCCCTTTCTGATTTCTATGTATTAGTATAATGAATCCCAGGGATTTAACTGATAAAACATCATGTTTTACACATGCAAAGACCAATGGAGATTAGTGGAGTTCCAGAGAAGGGAGCTGTGTGTCACCTCCACAGATTCATTCAATGAACTCTACAGAGAGCCCAGAGACAACATGAATGACCTCACATGGCATTTAATGGATATTAAACAGTATAGAGAGGACTGGAATGGTCAGCCCTTTCTGGAAACATCATTGTGGTCCTACCTAGATACAGGCATGTGGGAAACTGGGAACGATACTTAGTAAGGAAATGGAATGGTTTGATGAACACAGTGTGATCTTTCGTTCCACTGCTGTGGTAATTGTTTTTCTTATTTTGAGGTAGTAATGACAGAATAGCTATGAGGAAAGGAACCATTTAATTAGGAAGAAAAAAAGCATTAAAATAGTTCAAAATATTTCTTTTTCCTTTCTAAAGGACATTTTGTGATACTACATTGCTGCTAAATTTTCAGTTTGAATTTTGACTAATGAAAGCTGTTTTATTTTTGTTCTCGAGTCTCTAAATTTGCAGAATGGTGCTTAATTCACCTACTGGCTATGGAATTGAGAACGGCAAAATGATTGAGAAGTCTTTATAAGTCTAGTTCAGAGAAATGACTTTCCTACTATATTTGGATTCCCAACAACATCTCTCTTGGCAAAAGCTGAACAAATGTTAGAACTGATTACAATCAATATAATTCACAAATGCTTTCAAATGCAAGGTGTATAACAGCTGGAAGTATGTAGATGATTTTACATATACATTAGGAATTATACTTGTAAATGTATTCTTTTCTTTTGCTTTAAATCTGCTCTAGGCTTGAAACATCACCATGCAATAACTGTAAAATTATCATAAAGATGCCATAACTTCAAATATCAATATGTGATAACTTCTAAACTTAAAAGCAATGAGTTTTTCTGAAATGATTTCAAAATAACAGAAGCTATTTAGGGTTAATTTGGAATGTAAAAATACCTGCTGAAATTATATTGCATTAAATTATTAAATAACATAATTATTTTAAAAACAGATTTTTTGTTTGACTCAAAATATTTAATTTTATATTTGGGTATTTCCTCTTTTGTCTCACAAAACTAGAGATTCACTTGTACTAGTAACTGATAGACATTTAATTTTTTATTTTTAGTATTTTATCAGAGGATTAATATATATTCATTTTTGTAGCTCAGCATAAGAAATAAAATAGAAGATGAATGATGAGAAAACTGTTGTTAACGTCTTTCTGCTCAGAATGTAAATTGCCTTATAGAAAAATCCAAATTAATGGAAATTGATGCCTTCCTTATATGGATGATTTAATTTTATATATGATTTTATGTCACATAAAATATTTCTTGTAAATATTTCCCAACACAAGGTGATATATTAAAATTACTGCCAAGACACATAACAATGAGCAATAGTTAGGGTTCATATTCCTCTTTTTAAAAAAAATGTCTTGAATTATTTGTCTTACTGTTTCTGGAATATTTCAGCAATCCTTTCTTAGAATGCTGTTACTGCTTCATGAGAGGGAGAAACACATTAGCAGTTATCACTGGTGGCAGAGACTCCACAGTTCTGGAAAGCAACATATGGTCCCTTTATGTCAGAGACTGAAAAAAATTTAAGGCAGGAATGAGTTTTCCTGTACTATGAAACTTTTATTTTATACATGCAAATAATTTCTTCACATCTTCTATTTTATATTTTGGAAAAATATATATATTTTGAAATTCAGGGTTGCTGATATACTTTTCATAATTTCATGGCTCATTTAATTTATAATAGCAAAATGGCTTTTATAATACAGAAAATTTTATAATGGGCTCAAAAAAAAAAAAAGAAATCTTATAAATAATCCCAAATAGAAAATTTAGGGATATTATAAAAGCAAATTACTTAATGCTTTCCCTACTTTATATATACTCAAGGTCTGCTAGTCATAAATTCTGCCCCTTCTTCCCATTCTTGTTGTTGACTGAGATCCAAGATACAGCATTTCTTAGGGAAAATCAATAATTCTCTGCCATAAAATGGAGGATCTTCAAATTTGTTCTACATTGAAACTTACTGGTACATAGATCCTAATGAAATGATGACAAAGTTTATCCTTTAAAAATTATTTAGTTTAATATCTACTTACTCCAATCATTTATCGTAATACTATTGTGTACTATAGATATTTTCCTCATTAATCATTTGAAATATGGTCAGCAACTGGGTGCTTTTTATCTAGAAAATTATCATTTTTGTTTTTGAATAGGAATACCACAGATCTTACCAGCTCTGTTTTAACTGTGTGAACAGGGGAAAGGCATTTAGCTTTTAGAGAACTTAGTTTCTGAAGTGGGTTCATTAACAATATAGGAATCCAAACAGCCAAGCTGATAAATTTGGAATTTAATTAGCTGAGCTCAGTGATCACTTGCGTGGACCCCTGTTTCAGAGTCTCACCGAGTGGCCCTGAACTGGAAAATTACAAAGCTTTTAAACAAAGAACAAAACAAAAAGACATCCTGTTAGAAACAATTTAGCTGGAATCTTACATTAGTTTTTGGTTGACACCTGTATCCTGCTTCTTTGCTGAGCAGGTTAATTTTTCTCTTGTGGGTTCAGCTCATGGGATTTGTACCCTGAATAATTTTCCATTCGCCTGAGTCAAATATAGGGCACTAGTTAAATGCAGATCTCAAGATGGGATCAGTTATGCCAAGCTACTACAATTTCCTCATTTGGTTTTTTTTTTTTAAAGACCTAATGCATTTCTTTTATCTAGCCAGTGCTAAAATCCTGTGAGCTTTATATTATAATTCTAGTATGACAGTCTATCTTCAAAGATCTAGTATTGGCCAGGAAGAAAATGACTATGATGGATTGTTAAATAAATCCTCAACACTTGCTCTTTCCTTCCCGTACCTTACAATATTCTGTTTTTATTCTGATAACATCCCCTGGCCCTTCCCACCATACAAACACAGCACAACACACAGAGAAGTCCTGGATATAAGCTCTAGCTAATTACTACAAATCAGTGCAATCACATGGCTTGGCCAGTGACTGTTTCAGGAATAAACACGTGATGCATTTTGGGGCAATGAGAGATTTTTCACAACAAGCATTTCCCTTGTCATCTGAAAGGAATGTTGAGGGAGAGATTGTTTACCTAGACCATGCGAGGAAGAATACAATCCTGGCTGTATGGCCAAATGTCTGCCAAGGAAAGCAGATGTGATGCACTCAACACTGTAGGTAGCAGAGTGGGAAGATCAGGCTACTTGATGTAATTATGTGGCTTCTTCACTCAATACTAGAAAAATATCATATTTTTTAACTTGGCAGTTAGTTATTATTTAGTGAGTTTGTGTTCAGTTTTCTGTTAATGACAGTTGAAATCTGCCAATGACATTGCCCTTGTAGCCCATCAAAAAATATGTGTGAAAGCCTCTTAGGCAGTAAACATGTTACAAAAAGTTACTGGATAAATGAATGAATTAACTACTAATGTGCAATTTGCTTTTATAAATGTATTTGACTTATAAATATTTGAGAGACTTCAATAGGCTGGGGACAGCATTTAGAGATTAGGACACATACCAATTAATTCATTTCCTCAAGGTCATTCGAGGACGCTGAAGCAGCAGTAGAGAAATGAGTAGGAATCTTGTTTTCTAGCACAAGCAAGGGATTTAGTAAAAGTCTTTCAGCACTGTGATAAAATTTTAAATACTGGGAAAGAGACATTTCTAATTAGAAATCCTACTTACCAATTTTAGGACATTCCTAGCTAAAAACAAATCATTTTATAGTTTTCTGACACTTCTGTGAAGGAAACTGGGTAGCAGAAGAGGCAAACTATTTCACAGCTGTCACTACTACCGAAAATTCAAATGTTTGAACAAATTCTCTGCCTTGAGTTTTAATACATGTCTGAAAATCATCCATGTTCAATCAATATCTCATTATTAACTCATTCTCACTCTACTATAGAACCTTCAAACATCATGATTTGGTTAATGCCAAACATATTTCACTCATTTGACAAATAGTTTTCTACTACTGTGTATACCAGATAAAATACTCCTAGAATCTGTAAGTCTTTCTTATAGACCCTAACAACACTAAGATTTTCTCATGAATCACCCATAAAACTGCCAGACACTTTTAGCTATCTGTTAAGATTTTCACATACTTATCATTTGACTCTACCCTTTGTCCTCTCTGCTAGAATTTCTTCTGTAGGTAAAACTTTTTTGGCTAC
The DNA here is from genome assembly GCA_004027455.1 of Hydrochoerus hydrochaeris. Taxonomy (NCBI): domain Eukaryota; kingdom Metazoa; phylum Chordata; class Mammalia; order Rodentia; family Hydrochaeridae; genus Hydrochoerus; species Hydrochoerus hydrochaeris. Next base: position 17,246 of record PVLA01015041.1, on the reverse strand, counting down.
CAAATTCTCTCTGCAGTGAACCACACACTACTTTTACCTTTAGAGTGTTCTTTATTCTTGCTCTTCTTAACCTTTTTTTGTCATCTCAAGAAAAGGTCATCTCATTTGTTTTTCAGGAAAATTCTTGTAAATCTGAACTTTTGCACCAAAAGAATGAATGTGAAGGCAAAATAAAAACAATTGTAGAAAAAAAGACTCAGAAAATTTGCCTATCCTATTTCATTCCTAAGATCATTACTTCAGGATAAAGCATAGAAAACCATTATGAATATAAGAAGTGCAACAAAATTAAAAAAAATAATGTGTATGTTTGTCTCTTAATTATGAAGGTGGAGTAAAATTGAATTCTCCAGATTAAATACTGAAACATGGTCAAGTTTTATGGTGATATTAGAGTACTTTTTCATTTTTATCAATGTATCTTTAAATTTTCTACTATAGGCAGACATTATTTTGATCACCATCAGAAGTGATATAATTTGAAAATATGTAACTTATTTTACAGTAGAGATAAGAAAATTTTCTTGTAAGTGACTTTACAAAGACAAGGATGTCTACTATCACCATTCCTGTTCAATATAGTTCTGGAGATGTTAGCCAGAGCAATTAGACAAGACAGAGAAATAAAAGGAATAAAGATAGGAAAGGAATAAATTAAATTGCTATTATTTGCAGATGAGATGCTACTATACATAGAAGATCCCAAAAATTCCACCCAAAGACTACTAGAGTTAATAAGCAAATTAAGCAACAAAGGCGGATGCAAAGTCAACACTCAAAAATCAATAGCATTCCTGTCCACAAACAACAAACTCACTGAGAGAAGAACTAGGGAAACAACACCTTTCATAATAGCATCCAAAAAATGAAATACTTAGGAATCAATCTAACAAAGGATGCAAAATATCAGTATATTGAAAATTACAGTATTCTGAAAAAGGAAATTGAAGAGGATATCAGAACATGGAAAGATATCCCTCACTCATGGATAGGAAGAGCCAACATAGTGAAAATGATTATACTTCCAAAACTGTGATACAGATATTATGCAATCCTGATCAAAATACCACTAGCATACCTCACAGATCTACAGAAAACATTACCATTCATTTAGAAGCAGAAAAGACCTACATAGCAAAGGCAGTCATTGGCAACAAAGGTAAGTTAGGGAACATCACAATCCCTGACTTAAAATTATGCTACATACCTACTGTGATAAAATCAGAATGGCACTGGAATAAAAACAGACCTGAAGATCAGTGGATTACCTCAGAAGATACAGACTCAACTGTGAAGACACTCAGCCACCTTGTCTTTGACAAAGGGCCCAAACTTGTTCACTGGGAGAAATATAGACTATTAAATAAATGTTGCTGGAAAAATTGGTTTTCCATATGCTAAAGACTAAAACTAGACACGTGTCTATCATTATGCACTACAGTCAAAATCCATCAAAGATATAAATAGTAAAACATAAACACTAAATCTACTGGAAGATAAGTTAGATAGAAATGCTGAAGACATGGGGCAGACAGAGAGTTCATAAATAGAATCCAAACTGCATGGGAAGTGCTTCAAAGAATCAGCATCTGGAATCTCATCTTATTAAAAAGGTTTTGCACATCAAAAGAAACAACCAACAGTGAAAAGAAAACTCACAGAAAGGGAAAATATTTTGGCCAACTGCCCCTCAGAAGAAGGACTTTTATCTAGAATATATTAAGAATTGAAAAAAAATCAGGCCCCTCAAATTCAAAGGCACAATCCAAAAAGGGCACCTGAGAAGAATATAAACTTCTCAGATGAAGACATACAAATAACAAATAAATGTATGAAAAAGTGTTCAACATTACTGGTCACTCAAGAAATGAAAATTAAAACAACACCAAGATGCCACCTCAGTCCAGAAAGAATGGCTGTCATCAAGAAATCAACCAATAGCAAATGCTGGTAAGGCTGTGGAGAAAAAGGAACACTTCTCCAACTGTTAGTGGGAGTGTAGACTGATGCAACCACTGTGGAAATCAGTGTGGAGATTCCTCAAAAACCTAGGGTTGGAGGTTCCATTCAAACCAGCTATCCCCCTTCTGGGAATTTTCCCAGAAGAATTTGAAAACATCATACCACAGCAATATGTGTGCACTCATGTTTGGGGCAGCACAATTTATTAATAGCTAAATCTTAGAAATAGCCCAAATGCCCAACAACCGTGGCATGGATAAAAAAGATGTGATATTTTTATTTAATGGAGTACTACTCAGCTATAAAGAAGGATAAACTTGAGACTTTTATAGGTAAATACATGCAAGTTGATACCATACTCATAAGTGAAATAAATCAGACTCACATGTGTAAACTTTGTATTGTCTTTCTAGTCTAAAAAATTAAAGGAGTAAATAGGTTCTAAAATGTAAAATAGATATTGTGAAAAGCACTCAGAAGAGTGAAAAGTGATTTTTCCTAGATTATTAAATCATAAGGCATTTTTATATTGTTTTCTATACTGTATTATATAATGAATGAACTTATATAGTATTAAACATTTCAAAATATGTACCAATTAGATTCTTGGGGCATGAAAAGAATACTTGAGTAAATCGAAAGTAATTTTTCAGAGATATGAGGCTTTAAAAAAGCCAATCAACATAAAGACATCCGCCTTAGCTTGAGAAATCTCAGCTTTCTTGACATTTATATATAAGAGAGATTATGACTGGTGGAAGACTGCTGGGACGTGCCGTAGATTGCTATCCAACGATATGAAAGTCAAACTCCTTGGAAGTACAAGCCAGGTCTGTGCTTTATTTCAGCTAGTAAGTCCAACTGCTTGTTAATCAAGTGTGAAGGCAAAAATAAATAATTCTAAGAGAGCAAGAATTCCTCAAAATGGTAACAGTTACTGAGTTCTAGAAATTCACATAGGTGTGATGTATGGATATAGTAGCCACTTGACTTCACGGATTTATCCAGCCTATTTTGAGTTCCCTTCAATGCTACTTAATTCATACACTGAACAATATTGATTTAGCAATTAACTATGCCAGGGAGTGTGCTAGAGGCAGAGAGGAGTAAACATAAATATATTACTAGTCCTTAACTGGAAGAAAGTTCTCCTTGCAGTTCCTAACTTTTCTCTATTTTTAGGTTGTCTATATTATATTGGTATGTACAAGTGATCTGTCTAAACCTCTATCTGTGCAGTCTATGTACCTATATCTACATGTAGTTTATATACTAAATCTAATTATATACTAAATCTAATTATGTCTATAATTTTCCTCATAGTCTTTGCAAACATTTTTCTATTTAGTTCAGGCACCCGGTACTGTACCAGTACTGTTGATTGCAAGTCTCATGTTAGTTTGATTCCCATTTCTGTCTTGTTATCCAGTTCTAAATTCTGGAAGTGAAGTAGTCAACAAGAAGCTAAGACCTCTTATGAGTCAGTGCCATTCGCAAACTGCGAGGGAGGAGAATAAGTCAACAAGACGCTAAGACCTCCCATGAGTCAGAGCCATGCACAAGCTGACTGGGGGAGAGCCAGAAGCCAGCCCCTTTGGTGCATGGGCAGGGAGACCAGAGGAGCCAACGTTTCCCGGCAACCCCCAAACACCTGGTTGGTCCAGATAAACACAGGCTGTGATGATAGCTAATGAGGTAAAATACAACTTAATGATTGGAGTGTTTAGTGTTTCACTGACTGCAGGCCTAAAGCTGATAGTCTGATCATTCATTTAGAGGATAACAAAATGCAGTGTAGCACATATAGGGGAATCTCCTTCTGAAGGCAGTAGCATTGTTAATTCCCTATTATCCTGTTTTCAAATACTGTATTATTTTCATTGTTTTGTTTGCTTGGTTTTAGTCTGTTTTATCTTGTTTGGTTTTATTATATCTGATGGCATAGGCTGCTAATTTCAAAGATAACAAGATATATTATGGAATTGGATTTATAGAATCTTTTTTTTTTTTTTTTTTTTTTTTTGCTTTTTTCCAGTACCGGGGATCGAACTCACACGCTTGTCAGGCAAGCGCTTATGCTGCTGAGCTAAATCCCCAGCCCCTAGAATCTTGTTTTGAAGTCCTGTATTGCCTTCGTTGTTTTGTTTTTATTGGTTTTATTCTATTCCATTTTGTCTGATTTTACTATGTCTGAAGGTATGGGAAGCTATTCTGAAGTCAAGAGGCATTATGGTAATCATTATTGATGTCTTATTATGTTGTTTGGAAATCCTGTGTCACTTACACTGTCTTGTTTTGACTGGCTTTACTTTGTTTTATTTTGCTTGGTTTCATTCTCTTTAAAATAACATTTAAAACAAACAAAAATAAATTCTGGAAGTCTTTAGAATTCTTTTCTCATCCACTGACTTCAATAAATATACACAAAATTCTCTAAAATGGTGAATTAGTCTAGATGTGCTGTAGACATTTATTAAATTAAATACCCTGAGAATTATTGTCATTTTTCCCATCTCTGTTCTTATGGTTGTACTACCTCTATTTATCTGTATGTCTTCAGGCATACCATTGCCATTTTTTTCTACTTATGGCTTTATGAACTCATTTTAGATAAGGACTCATATCTTTCTTGAACTTGGAAATTTTCTTTAACTAGTAGTACCACCACTGTTATTTTCTTAAGCCCCTGGAACCCTATTCTATTTATTTGGAGCTTATAATTTCTTTTATAAATATTTTAGTATGTAAAATAAGTTATTTGTTTGGTGATCTTTTTATAATATTTAGTTCTATAAAAATTACAAACATCACCTTTATTAGTATTTTTGTATAATACTGTAAAGAAAATTAGTAAATATCACTAAGAATTATACATACTTATATGAATCTCAATATGATCCTAATTACCATTGAGAAGTGTAAATTTTTAAATGCTAAAAGCCAGTAGGCTTAGATATTGAAGAGAAAGGTGCTGATTATTTGAATTGTCCTCTTCCCAAATGTCTAAAACACTGCCTATGCCACTGTTTTCAGCATAGCTTGTGAAACCCCAAAAGTTTGATTTCACTTGTCTGAAATAGTCCATAGAGATTGTAATGCTTTACTAAAAATTCTGTTTTCTTCTTATATAATAAGACATTAAGTTCTTTTAAAAAAATCTGATTGAGCATTTGGCTCCAGATTTTGTTTTTTTCTTTTATCTTAATAATATCCTCACTTTTTGATGGATTTTTTGAGAAGGTAAATTATCCATATTCGTTATGTTGCACTCATTTGAGTTCCTCAGAACTACAGGATGTAGTTTTTGACTTTATTTTAGGTGCTCTTTTGAGCTGCTTATTTGTACTAGACCAGAATCATAAGCAAATTATGAATGAAAGTCCTTTTTCTTTAGATCACTTGTAGGAAACTGTGCAGTGTCTGACTTTTAGTCGGAATGCACTACTATCTGTACTTGGTATAGAGGTTTATATTCTTCTTGAACAGTGACTTATCTCTAGCTTCCCTATGACACTTTCATTTGTAATTCACTCATATTAAAAATGTCAATAATGTATTATTTTACCTAGAAGTAGCTGTGTAAAGTCTGTTTTATGTCCTTTTAGCTGTAATTAACACGGAACATTAATTAATCATTTTATCATTATGTCCTCTCAAGTCATTTGAAACATAAAAGAAACAAGATTTTGTTCAGATTTATTAGCTTTTCATACAGGAAATTCTATTAAATCATGTGTAGATCATTTTTTCTTAAGTCTTTCTGAGAAATATACCACAATTCTAGACTTTCCTTGAATTTAGTCTCTTTGGGATATTTGAAGAAGTAGGAAAAAGACTCAACATTGATTTATCTTTATTTCTTCTTAAGTGTATCTCTTATTTCACAAAATCAGACACTAAATTATACACACTACAAGCAATGACTTGAAACTGGTTACTCTGCAGTTTCTGGGTTACCCTCCTCCTTTTCTCTTCAAGTGGAGTTTAATTGTTATTTAATACTTATTGGCATCAGTTAGGATTTGTAGTTTAACCTGAGTTTGGATATTACTTGGTTTATCTATATCTTATGAGGTTTTCCTAACAGAATAGCTAATTAAAGGCATAGTGGTAACTGAAGATAATGTGATCTATAAAGTTAGCTCATATTTTCCACTTTTATGAAGGACCTTTTGAGTCTTTGTGTTCGTGTTTTATTGTATGTTCAAATACCAATGCTTTTCCTTATGTCTCTTACACAAGTACTTGATATCTTGAGTGACTATAGCTCCTTTCTCTTTTGTTCAATTTATTATCTCGTGCCATCAATATGGAGAAAATTTACTCATGATAAGGCACTTGATAATATATTATTTGAAAGAATAAAATCATAATTCTTGGTAGTTTTTCAAGTCTTCTGTTTTTCAATGTACCTTTAAAAACATTGTATCTGGAGGCTTAAATGAACTTTCATTGTGACTAAGAAGAGGTGAAGTAGTTTTTGTAGTATATGCAGATTCTGGATTTGGTGAACAAATTCAACTCAGTGTTGAATGTTTTTCCTTTTTATTTGAAATAAAATTTTTGCAGAGATTGTTTTTAATTTGCTCTTCCAGATCCTCAACGTTTTTTTTTTCTTCTAGTTTTTTAGATAAGGTGACAGAAGTAACACAAAGTAAAATAATTTTCTCCTAAGTGACTTATATTTGGATCTTTTTGGATCCATCATCAGTTTTCAGATATTTCAAAGATGGCCTGACTTGGATTCTACCCTGGAAATGTCCTTTTGCCGCACTTTCTTGTGGCTCTGGAGTTCATGGCAGCTACCCAGTAGCTACTGGGTCCCAACAGGATGCCTTTCTGGATGGGCACCAGAACAAGTCTTCTCCAGGCAAGAGACAGGACAGTCACCTCTCCCCTCTCCTTGCCCATGACTTTCACACTGTAGAGGGTTTCATGACTGCAGGCCTGATTTCTGGAGTGGGTCCAGCTCCCAGGCGGGAGGAGGAGGATGATCAAGCACAGACAGGAGGGCTGTGGCACTTGAAGATATTTTATGCTTTCTATTTCTATATTGTTGCTTTTATTGTAAGAAATTTATTCAGCTTTATCATCCATGTTACCAGTTTACTCTTTGGCAGTGTTCATTCTGTGAATCATCCTGTTTGAAATTTTTATTTAGTAATAAATTAAGAGGTGGTTTCCAAGAACATTTCGTTTTTTATTTTTGTAAAAGTCTATTCTAGTTTTATGGATGTGGGTTTGTCAACTTGCTCTGAAATTAATTTAGAATTTCTTAAAGTATTTCTTCTGTAGGATCATTGCAGAGTCTCCACCATCTGTGTATCTCTCATGGTCCTTCTCTCGCATGTTATATATCCCACAGATGCTTTCTAACTCTAGATTGTCCTTTCCGGTTTCCAAAGCAAGAACAAGTTTGATGACTCTGAACGACTTAACACTGGAGTTCCTCTGCAGGGGTCTAGGTCAGTTTACACAAAAATTCCCTCCCTGGACTGGAGAAGGCTAATGAAAGACTTCCCTTTTGAGTGTGTATATGAAATAGACAAGTGAGCTCATCTTCCATGATGGATATTAAGAATCCAGGGCATGTCAGACCTTTGTTCTGTTTATCGCTGGCCCTAACGCCCAGGCTGGGACTGCTTGCCAAAAAGACCTTTTGGTTTATTTAGAAATATCTGTGCTGGCCCTGAGCCCATGAGCTCAGAATTGTTCCTTGCCCTTGCTCTGCTCTGCATCACAGAAATCCTGGCTCTAGCAGGTCATTTGTGGAGCCTCCTGGATGACTCTGATGGGATTTGGTCAATGGGACACAGAAAAGCAGATGGTAACATGGGAAGTATGTTGAAAAGATCTTTCCCTTTCCTGTGAACAAGTGTCAGGCAGTATCTCCAGTAATAGTGTCAACTTTCTCTGGACAGACTCACTGACCTGAACTTTTATCTTCAGGGACATCACCTCCACCCTGCATCTTGCTTTTGCCCTCTGTCCTGTGTGGCTTCGCAGCAATATCATCCTTTGTGTAATAAGTTCCCTCATTAAATTCCCTGTTCCCATATCCCAGACCGGTCCTGACTGGTCCAGTAGCCTGCTTTCAGGTAAACCATATGCTGCAGCTGTGATGTGTGTTTAGGAGAGGGAGAATGGCTAGTTTAAATATATTGTAGATATTTATCATTAAATATCCTGAAGATCATCATTCCATGGCCCATTTTTGTTCTTAGTGATTGTGTTACCTTCATCAGGCTGTTTCCATCTTTTAGACAGCCTTTTGAAGTTTTGCTAACCTTAACAGTCCATTTATCATTTACATATCTTTTGCATATCTTTTTCATATCTGCCCTTGAAATGTTGCATGGAATTCATTTCATAGGCTCTGGAATTAAACCCTGACTATGCCATTTATGTGACTTGGATCAAGTTTCTTCACTTTTATGTGCTGTCATTTCCTGATCTTCAGAATGGGAATGCTGGGTATTAACTAATACACACAGAAGACTGGCTGACATAGGTGCACAATAGAAATTAGCTATTATTTCTTTAGTTTCATTTGTACTGTTTATTTTTAAAACTTAAGTCAAATTTTAGATGGGAAGAGGCAAATATGAATTCAGCCCACCGTTTAGGACCAGAAGCCCCACAGTTTTGTAACCTGACTAGGAACCAGTGGGATATTAAATAACATGATAAAGCAGCACATTCAGAAGAGAAAAGTAAAGGAAAATGTTTAACTTGATTTTAACAGAAACAAGAAGACAGGTAGCAATTACAAAAAGCAACTTGTCACATACAAAGAGAACTACACATCAAATGACATTTCCCTAAAATCAGCATGATCCTTTATCCTTCTGTATGTCCAAGCTTTTTCTCTCATAAGCAAAAATAAATAAAGATTTCCTTTTTCAAATATAGTTTTAATACCTGGAACAATAACTTGTATTGGCACTACTCCATCTTTATAATTGTTTTTGTATTCTTTCAGAATAAATTATCTTTTAAATAACAAATAAATATGTAAAATAAAATGTTCTATCTTCCATAATTCTGAAAAATTATTTTCTCATGTTTGTAAAAAATATCATTGCAAAACCCAACAATAACATAAATGGAGCCAATTCCAATTCTTTGGATTTTCCTTCATTTTAACCAATAATTCAACTTGTTATTTGATTGTAATTTCAAGACTTAAAAGTTTCTTGGAAGAGATCTGAATGCCAGATTGATTTTATTGCATCTCTCTAGAAAATTTATCTTTCCAGCTAGAAATGGCTTAAAATATTGGCTGATAGTCATCTTACTCCTTTTTATTTGATTTATCTACATCTTTATCATGGTATGAAGTATCTTCTTGGGAAAGAAGTGATAGATTTTGATTGTATTTACAATTTTTATGTCTGTATGATTCTGCCTTTGTTAGGAATTTTGCTTTTTATGTGAAAAATGTTTCCTTACTTAGCAGTTTCTTCAACTACTGCAAAACTGATATTGTTTCGTTCCTTACAATATTTCTTAATCTCTAGTGATAGACCTTTCTGAAAACCAAAAGCAGGTCATGATAGATGCATATGGAAAGACTGAGTTTGAAAATAAATGCAAAATTCACCTCTGTTATTATTTAAAGTCACTTAAGAAAGCATGTTCTTTACTAGATACTGTTGTAGCAAATTGCACTTCAGTATAATGTTAAAAATTAAGCAGTAGTATATTTTACAAATGAAGACAAAGCTGAGATGTGTTTTTACTATATGTTGCTTGCATTTTAAATGAAAAATGGTAAGTGTAGAAAGAAGATGGGAATTTAACCACACACAATCAACAAATTCTTGTGTTGTTGTTGAATGTTTATTTAAAAATATCTACATGATGATCAACAAGTGATTCTTAGTCCCAGGGTATTACAGCTGTAAGACTCAAAACACAGATTCAATATAAAAACACATTTATTATGTTGGAAAATTGCTTTACAAAAACTTGTTTTTGTTCCAAAGAACAAAACTTTTGAGCATGAGAATAAACTGGACCAACTTTTTTTTCTTAAAAAGATTCCCTGTTTGCCAAGGGTACATCTGTTCAACTACTAATCTGTTTCTCAGAGTGTTCACCATCCCTTCTGGGTTTATGAACATGTAACAAAACTGTCTTTTTAAAAGAATGAGAATGGGTAAAAACTCAAGTTACTTTCAATAATTAAAAAGCAATCGTAGAAGATGTGTACTTGCATAGTGACTTGTATTCAAAATCCAGAACAATGTTAGTTCCAATCAAGAAAGGAAAAGAACCCAAGAAAAGAAAAGAAAGGAAAGGAAAAGAAAAGAAAAGAAAGGAAAGGAAAGGAAAGGAAAGGAAAAGAAAAGAAAAGAAAAGAAAGGAAAGAAGAGGAAAGAAAAGAAAAGAAAAGAAAAGAAAAAAGAAAACAAAAGCCTGGCTTAGTAAATAGCTGAGATACTTTAAAGGTTTAATGATCTACTGGAAATATTTTTAGGGGCCAAAGAACCAGCATCTTCAGGGAGATGCATTGGAAAATCAAAAACAAAGCTTTGGTAAAGTGATAATAATCCTTAAAACTCTACTTTTGTACTACAGTTTTTCATGCTATAAAACAAATGCTTGATGATTGAAAATGCAAAATAAATGATTTGAAATGGTCTAAGCATTTCATCTTGATCTTTCTTAATCACAAATTGTTTTATATATTTAAAATATAATTTGTATATGACTGTATAAGAGAGAAATAGAAATAATTTTGAGAAAATATAATTTTTAGTCATTTATCTCAGCTGAATGAGACTAATAAAGTTTAATGAAAGTTCTTCTACTCCTGTACACAAAATCTCAATTACCTCCATTTATTTCTAAAAAGCAAAATCTACAGACATGTTTAGTTCATGAAAGTGCATTATTAAGCCTAAATTGTAAATATAAGATGATCCAGAGAGTGAGTTAAGAGAAATAGCAAAAGACATGATGTTCATGAAACAGTGCGTCTTACATTTAAGTGAAGGAAATGATTGATATTGAAGAAGGACATCTCAGGATTATGTATGATTGTAAAATATAAAAACAATGATCTATGTTTACATTTAGTTTTTTAAAATAGAATTATGGCAGTATAACAGCCAATACTACTAAGCATTACTTAAATTTGTAGGTGTGTAAATATAAACAGCATGTGCCTATACACCTGTGTGCATGTCTAAAATATATGCATATATTTTCATGATGTAAATGTGACAATAATATTATCACTTCATCATGTGGAAATGGGAAAGAGAAGAATCATTATCAGTACTAATCAAGCAATATAAACTGACATAAACCACAAAAGCACATAGCATTAGTGTCCTTTCATTATATAATGTCGCCCACCAAATATCCCGAGCACGGGATCTGCTTTCTCTGTGTTAAAACATTGGATGTTAAAAATTATCTCCAAAACGGGACAGTTGTCCTAGTTGAAATGAAAGAATTGAAGGAAAATAAAACAGGAAACAATTTTTCTTCATTGTTTTAAAAAATCAGCACTGCTGTAACACCTCTCGATATTACCCTGCATGCCACCTACAGTTATTTCAGTACTGGTGGTAGTGAAGGCTTTGGGAGGCATTGTTCTTCACTGTCCGTTACTATTTCAATCTCTGCTTCTCTTGTTTTAGATGGGAGAATGAGAAAGAGTAAGATGGTTTAGTAATGTGTGCTTTTCTAGTAGGAAATATGAAGAACAGTAGGAGTGCTAAAAACAATAAGCATGAAATCATTTACTAAACAACCTTTGCGTTGGTGTAAACTGGCAACTCCATGTAAGAGATGCCATCAGAGGGGCTGGGAATTTAGCTCAGTGGCATAAGCGCCTGCCTTGCAAGCACGTGGCTGTGAGTTCAATCCTTGGAACTGATAAAAAAAAAAAAAGATAGATGCCATCAGTAATAGAATCTCTGTCTCTGTCTCTGTCTTTTTCCAAATATGTCTGTGTCTTTTTCACTGAAAGAACAAATGTAAACTTAGGGTTGAAAGCTAAGAAACGTAGCTTTTTTTCTATGAGGCTGAAGATAGCTGGGTTAATAAATTACAGATGAGATTGCTATTAAAAATGTAGACAGCTTGAACCATCATGATATCCATCAGAATTCCATTCCAGGGAACTTTGCCTGCTTCATGGGTTCACTGTGAAGTGTCCATGATGTCAAGAACAGACATTATGCATGAGCTCAACAATATGAACTTGTTTTCACCAAGATAATCTGGCTTCTAGATATTCAGTTGAGCCTTGAAACTGACTTTACAGGGGACATAAGTGAGTTCTTTAATCAGTTACTAAGGAAATTTGCTCATTAAGGAAAGGCAGTACTTCATATAGGGACGAGTATATTCAGAAAGAGATTTACCTTCTGTGTATTTAAGGTTTCTCCTAGCATCTTGATTGATGGATCACAGTTTGCTGTATTCGTGGAACACACGAAACAGCACTATTAACCAGGGGACTCACTTTACAACAAAGGAAATGAGAGCTTGGATTCATGCCAGTGGAATTAACTTGGGCATTAATTGGTGTTTAGACCAGAACAGTTGTCTGAAAGAACAATATAGTGGCTTTTGAACACGAGTTTCAGCACCACAGAGGGAAAAATACTCTGTGAGGCTTAATACCATTCGACCATTAGTATATCTGTAAATGCAGCTAATATCCTTTCATCTAGCAGTTAATATTCACTTCTACCTCCCTAGTTAGAAAACAATATCTGGGATCATTCTAGGGGGTGGAAATGAGATTAGTCTCCCTTTCTAGTATACCCAGTAGCTGACTGATAGTTTTGCTTTCTTTCCCCATGACCTTGGGCAATGTGGAATTTAGGTTTTAGAGAACAATGCTTCCACCACGGACACAATTATGGTTGTGATAATTCACTTATCAAGACTGCCTCCCAGACATTTTGAATTTTAACTGCTTCTTTCCACTGTCAGACTTCTGACTGGGATCTGTCTATGAAGATCCCTAGTAAAAAGACTGGAGGGAAAACGAAATGTGAGGTCAGTGTATTTATTTTCCCTGTCCTTTGTAGTTAGCAGAGTTGGGGACAACCTGAGCTTTCTCTTCTCTTATACACGAGGAAAGATGTGATGATTTAACTCACCGTAACAATTTTAAAAGATTTTGTTATGTCAGCGCCTCATGTTTGGAAAGGTCAGAAGTTGTAAACTCAGTGATATCCAGTGCTATCAAGTCTCAACAGCTCTGAGAAGGGAGCTTAGTAAGTATAAGCATGGGAATCGCATGGATTATTGGGAACTGGAGAGGGCATCATCCCATAGCCTAGCTGATTGTCACAAAGTCAGGATGTAAAGCTCCATCCTCACAGATGGCCTGAGATTTTGAAGAGAACTCAGAAATCTGGAAGTTTATGTGAGGTCTCTGTTTTTAAAATGCACCTTATTTTGACCTCTAATACTAAAAATTCTAACAATATAATCTGGTGATCTGTGGGCTATTTAAGCCAGAATAGACTTCCACTGAAATATTTTGCTGAGATCCTACATGGTTAGACTTGCAGTGAGGGATGTCTCATGATACCCCAATGAGACAGGTAGACTGGCATCTGGGGAAGACAGAGGCCAGAAGGGCTTTTAGGAATCTACTGAAATTGTCTAAAGCAATTATAAAGTCCTGAAGAGTTGCAGGACCAGGGAAGAGTGTTGAGTTTAGAGATAATAAGGAAAAAAAAATACGTGAGAGGGTATGAGGCAGAAGATAACTAAAACTATTCTCAGGATTTTGGTATAGATGAGCAGAAATGTTTTGATACTGGGGAAAGCATGAGGAGAAGGAATTATTTGAACAAATATGGTGAGGTGTACCGAGAGGGAGTTAGTATGTTTCATTGAAATTTCAGATTTGGAGGAATACAAGCAAATAAGGAAGCTGGAAATTTTTGGATGTGAGATTCTGAAGTCAGGTCATCTGGGCAAACAAATAGAATATGAAATCTTGCAGATCAGAAGTGTGAGAGGTAAGGATGGATATGTATAATATTTCATAGGACATTAACCTTAAAGATGGCATTTATCAGAATTATTAGCCCACAGAAAAATGTACCATGATAGTGTATCACAAGAATGTTTGCAAGAACCCCACATTTATATTACCTGATTAGGAGAATGTAGAAAGATACTGGATATGTTTTTGTGTACTTATTGGCCATTTGAATTTCTTTTGAGGAGTGTGTATTTATTTTAATTACCAATTTCTTATTGAGTCTTTTATATACTTGGAGTTTAATATACTGAGTTCTTTATGTGTTCTAGACACTAGTACTCTGTCTGAGAAATAGATAGCAAATGTTTCCTTCCCATTCTGTAGGTTGTTGTTTCACTCTGTTGGCTGTGTTGTTTGATGTACAGAAGCTTTTAAATAATCCAATTTTTTGATTCTCAGTGGAACTTGCACAACTGGGGTTCTGTTTAAGAAAACTTTGCCTATCCTTATATCTTCAAGACTTTTAAATTTTTCTTCCAGTAGATTGTTTCTGTTTTTACATGTAAGTCTTTTAGGAACTTCAATTTTATTTTAGTGCCAGGTAAGAAGTATAGATCTAGACTCATTCTTCTGAATGTGGACAACTGGTTTTCCCAGCACCATTTGTAAAGATACAGTCTTTTCTCTAGCATATGTTTTGGTCCATTTGTCAAAAATATGTTTCTGCATTCTCTTTTCTATTTCATTTATCAGTGCATCTGTTTTTATAACAGTGTCACCCTGTTTTTGTTACTGACGATTTGTGGAATAACTTGAAATCCAGGACTATAATACCTCTTGCTTTGCTATCATTGGTCAGGATTGCTTTGGCCATTCTGGGATTTTTCTGGTTCCATATACATTTTAGATATTTTTTCTAGTTTTATGCAGTTAGTATGGTATTAAATCTGTATGCTATTTTGTTAATATGGTCATTTTGACAATATTAGTTTTGCCTATCCAAAAACAAGGGTTGTCTCTTCATTTTAAAATTGTTCTTATCAATTTTTTTGGAACACTGAAGTTGTCATTATAGAGGTTTTTCACTTTCTTAGATTAATTCCTAACTTTTTTGGAAGCTAATGTGAGTGAGAGTGTTTTCTGATTTATTTCTTTGTAGGTTCATTTTTGGAATACAAAAATACTATTGATTTATATGTGTTGATTTTGTATCCAGCCACTTTACTGAATTTGTTTACCAGTTCTAAGAATCTTCTGACAGGGTTGTTTTGGGTTTTCTGTGTTAAGGATCATGCCATATACAGAAAAAAGGATAATTAGCTTTCAGCATTTCCTATTCAAATCATTATTTTTCTCTCTTACCTGATTAGCTAAAGTTGTTAGTACTAGATTGGACAGCACTGGTGAGAGTGGCTACTGGTCTTCTTGCTCCTGATTTGAGAGTGAGTGTTTTTAGTTAATTCCCCATTAGTATGATATAGGTGGTGGGTTTATAATAAGTGGTTTTAAAAGGAAAGTTTAAAGCAAAGTTCTTCTATGCCTGTTTTTTTCAGTTTTGTCCTGAATGGATATCAACTTTTGTCAAAGACATTTTCTGCAACTGTTGAGATGAGCTTGTGATTTCTATTTATGTGGCTTATTACATTTATTGATATTATGTGACTTATTACATATGGTGAATCATCTTTGCATCCCTCATTGTAAGGTAAGATCTTTTAAATAATTTATTGCTGCATTCGATTTGCAGTTATCTTGTTGAGGATCTCCCTTCTATATTCATTAAGGAAATTGACATATTGTTTTCTTTTCTTCTTGAATCCTCTTCATGTTTGAGTATTAGTAATGCTAGTTTCAAGGAATGAATTCATCAATGTTCCTTTCCTTTCAATTTTCTGGAACAGTGTGAGGAGTATTAGTATTAGTCCTTTCCTGAAGTTCTGGTGAAATTCATAATGAATCCACTGGGTCCTGAGTTTTTCTTAGTTGGGTTGAGTTTTTATTACTGCCTCTATTTCAT
This sequence comes from Hydrochoerus hydrochaeris, assembly GCA_004027455.1. Lineage (NCBI taxonomy): Eukaryota > Metazoa > Chordata > Mammalia > Rodentia > Hydrochaeridae > Hydrochoerus > Hydrochoerus hydrochaeris. Next base: position 1,299 of record PVLA01015041.1, on the reverse strand, counting down.
TGCCTGCTACTGGTCTGTTCAAGATTTTTATACTTCTTGGTTTAGTTTCAGTAATTCATGTCTGTAGGAATCTATTTGTGTCTTCTAGATTTCACAACTTATTGGAATATAAGTTTTCCAATAAGTAATTTTTTATGGTCTGGATTTGGCTTTGTGATTTTGCCATTTTTATTTTTACTGCATAGATATTTTTTCTTTTCTTCTTTTGGTAAGTTTGCCTGAGAGTTTATGAATCTTGTTTAACCTCTCAAAACACTAATCCTTTGATTAATTGATCCTTTGTATTTTTTTTTTTAGCTTCACATCATTGGATTACTTTTGGGGAGATGTTACTCTATTTTTCTAATGTGAGCATTCACAGCTATGAATTGCCTATTAGAACTGCTTTCATTGTGTCCTGAAGGATTTGGTATGTTTTGCTGGCATTTTCTTTTGATTCTAGGAACTTTTAACTTTCTGCCTTGATTTCTTATGTGGCCTATTCATTATTTAAGAGTGTATTATAAAATCTCCATGTGTTTGCTAAAGTTTTCGTGTTTTCTTTTCTGTTAGTTTCTAGTTTCATTTCATTATGATCTAAGACCTTAATCTTAAGTAGGAAATCATTTAAATTCTTTATATATATATTTTTGATTTTATTTAAAGAGGAGAAAAATAAGGCAAAACAGAAAAAAAGGGTAGAAACAGTACAGAATTTCAAAAAAAAGAACAATAAGAAATCACTAGTTGATATATTACATGTTATCTTCCTGAATGTAGTTGTTCAAGTTACAAAATCAAAGCATACAAAGTGGATATTCAGACAGTGAGGCTGCAGACAGCTCCATTACTCTGATGCAACAAAAACTTAGCAACATAATTATCATTCCTACACCCTTAAATATACGTGCGGTTATATCCTTTAGAGCACCTGCTTTTCCTCCTTTTGCTTTTTAAGACCATTATCTGTTTAGTTATATCATGTTTCAGGTTGCTCAGTACCTTGCTGATCTGTTTTGTTGTTGTCATTTACTTTTTTTTAAAAAAAGGATTTTATTTAAAGAGAAACAAAAGCATGTAAGGAGTAGAGATAATATAGGATTCCAAAAAAAAGATAAACAATAAGAAATCACTAGTTAATAAATTACATATTGTCCTCTTAGAAATAGTTGTTCAAGTTACAAAATTAAAGCATACAAAGTAGATAGTCAAACAGTGAGAGTGTGAACAGCTATGCATGCATGAATCTCTACATGTATTTCTATCCTTTCTGTAGTAGAGGGAAAAACAAAACTTAGCAAGACAAAACAAAACAAATTC
>PVLA01015040.1:0-27315 GCA_004027455.1 Hydrochoerus hydrochaeris | reverse complement strand
CCTCTGGGGCTGCCCTTCCAGTCACCAGGGCGCCTGCGTAAGGAAGGACGTGCGCACCCCTTCCGCTCACGTCACTTCCGGTGCGGTGCACACGCACCCTACCTGAGGCGGCACCTACGAGGGCAGACTGGCAGGACCAGGGCCAAGGAGGCAGAGGCCCCAGGGAGGCCCTGGCCCAGCTGCGGGCTTGGGTGCCTGCTGCGGCCTGAATCCCCAGCCAGCACACGTGTCTGAGGCAGGAAACAAGGCTGCCTGTTTGCAGCAGTACTGGCCGTGCTCCTCCAGCCCTGGCTGAGGAGCCTTGGGATCCCCAGAAGCCCGATGGGTGAGAAGCCCAGTGGTTTTGCTTTTCAAGCCTTATCTGTGAAATCGCGCATGCCAGATACCTCTAGAAAAGCAGAGCGGCTCCAGAAAGGCACAGTGCAGAACACTGCAAGACTCCTCTGAGGTAGACAAAGAAGCAATGCGGATTTTATTCAGTTTGAAGGGATGGCGTTAGAAGGGCGGGTAGAATGACGTGTTGACAGCTGATTGGGGGAATGCTGGCGCATGCGTGAAAAGCAGGCTTGGCTTGGAAGAAGAATGTGGAAGACAGTGTTGTGGGGACGCTGTTGCTCTAGGGCCCAGCATAGTGTTGGGCGGGACCCACAGTGAGCCTGGCAGAGCTTCATTTGGGTAGAACCCATCAGATTAGCCCATGGATGAGTTTATAGCTGACTGTGATGTTGGGAGGGGAAGCCCAGTTGGAGGAGGTGGGCCATGGGAGGAGGGAGAGATGGTGTGGGGAAGTCTGTGTCCTCCCCCTCCCTTGATCTGCCCCTGCTTCCCGTCCATCACCTGAGCTGTATCTTCTCTGCTAGGCCCCTCTGCCATGCTGCCCTCTTCGGAGCCAACCTTCTGTGGACTAAAACTTCTACAAACTGTGAGCCAGAATAAACCCCTCCTCTTTTATTTTGTGAGTTTACTGGATATTGTGTCTCAGCCAGGAGAGAGTAACCAAGAGACAAAGTAGTGAAACTGACTCAAGAAGAATTAAAAACCTGGATAAGATGGAAGACGTAGCGACTTTAAACAGATCGATACCCAAAGCACAGCAAGTCTAGAAAACATTCCCACATGTGAGTACATAGGATTTTGTCAAGATTTAAACTTTAAAAAGATCTGTTTTAAAGGTTTTTTTTTTTTTTTTTTGAGACAAGGTTTTGCTATGCTGTTCAGGCTGACCCCAAACATGAATTCCAGTAATCCTCATGCCTCATCCTTCCAAGTAGATGAGACTACAGGTATGTGCCACCATGCCTGGCTAGAAGTAACATTTGTATTGCAGAAAACATCATCAAAAAGTAAAAACTATTTTGTCTGATACAGGACTTATATGTAAACTACATATAAAGAACTCTTACAACCCAATTAAGGGCAAATGATCAGAACAGAAATTTTTTAAAAAGAAAATCTGTGGATGGCTAATAAGCCCCTAAAAAGATGTTTAACAACATCATTAGTCACTATGGAAATGTAAATCAAAGCAACAATGAGACTGGCATGACTCAGATAACAACAAGTGTTAGCAAGGTTGTAGAGGAACTGAAAACACTGTTGGGAATATAAAACAGTACAGTGATTTGGAAACCAGCAGTTTTGAAATCCAGTCTAGTAGTTCCTCAAAAGATTAAACATTGATAAGAAATAACAAGGGCTTGCAAGGCTACAGAGAAAGGGGCACTCTAACACTATTCGTGAGAATGTAAATTAATACAGCTATTACAGAAAACAGTGTAGAAGTTCCTTAAAAAACTAAAAATAGAATTTCGGAATGAGCCAGCAACCCCACTGCTGGGTATGTGTGCAGAGAAAGTGAAATCAGCCCATCAGAGATATCTATGCACTCATGATTGCAGCAGTATTAACAGTAGCCAGGGTTTGCAGTCAGTTGAATGTGCAGCAATGGTAAGTGGATGAAGAAGCTATGGTGTGTGATCACAGTGGAACACTGTTCAGCCAGGTGAGGATGGAATCTTGTCATTGTTTTCCAACGTGGACAGAACTGGAGGACATTACATGACGTGAAAGGACCGGGAAAGACAGATACTGCCTCACTCACTTGTGGAAATCTAGAATGTGACTGTGTGATGTAGAGAGTGGAACAGAACATAGTGACCAGTGACTGGGAAGGGAGGACAAAAGATGGCGAGCTGTTGGCCTGTGCCTTCACAGTTCCAAGTAGCTGGAGGAGTGACAGTGCTCTGGCCTGGTGGGGCTACTCGTTAATGATGACACACACGGCAGCACCTCAGTTCACGAAAGCTTTTGTTTACAATTTGGTTTGCACATAGAAGCATTTGGCAAAATTTGGTTTTTGTTTGCAAAGTCTGCACTGGATGATGAGCAGCTGCTGCCATCTTTCCCACAGGAGCCAAAAGTAGGGCCTCTTTTCAAAGCTGCACAGAGAATCAGGTTCATGAATTGAGGTGCCACTGTGCATGCGTTTAGCTAGAGGAGGCTTTTGAATATTCACGCCACAAAGAAATAACTACAAGCCAGATGAAGTGACTCACATAGGTAGTCCCAGCTACCTGGAAGGCTGAGGCAGGAGGATTACTTGAGCTCAGGAGACTACCTAGGGAAGCATAGAGACCCAGTTTCAAAAGCCAAACAAACAAACAAACTAAAAACAAGACAAAAAGACTTTATATGACATTTAATAGCGGAAAGGAATATTTTTTGGATAAAAGGATGGGGCGCAGGAATGGGGGAGTGGGGAAGCAAGAAGAACTCCTGAGGGACAAGAGGGGTCCCAGATGGGTTACCAACAAGCCTACCTGTCAGAGTAAGTTTTACAGAGCAAACTTATGAGGTGGGTACAACATGTGTCAAAATTATCATCAACCAATAAGATTACAAGTATAGTTGCTAATGGTAGTGAGGGTACATGGGTTTCATCATTAACCTTGGTCGATATCTGTAGTCAGCCTTGTCTTTCGTCTTAGCAGTCTTAGCCTTAGCCTTAGCCTTAGCCTTAGCCTTAGTCTTAGTCTAAGTGGGAGAGGCAGGCCCACCCCTGGTGAGATCATGGGAAATCTCAAAAGGGTGACACCAATCACCCCCAGCTTCCTCCATCCCTTTGGGAAGTCTGTAAATCTGACTATTGTGACTTTAATCTTCAGATGTGCCTCTAGCCACAATCCTGGTGCAGTTTCACTGTCTTCCCTGACTCCCTTGGGGCCCAGCCATGCCTGACTGCCTACTATATTTGTACCTAACTTAGCTGTCTATAATACTCCCTGCTCTGAAGAGGTGCCCCTAACCGCGATCAGGGGAGAAGGGACATAGTTTCCATCTAGCTGCTTCAAGCTGAGAAGGGTGGTAATGGAGAAACCGTCGATCTGATGGGCCTCAGACAGGGGTCATACTGTAATTTAGCAGCTAGGAACTCTTTACAAGGTCGATTGGTGGATCCTGTAGAAAGAGCCTGGCACATTTGTTGTTGGTTCCATCTGCATGATCACTTGGAGTTTGGCAGCCTCTCCTTCCCTGTAGCTCTGTGGGCCTTTGTCAAATATGCCAGTTCACCGCTCCAGAAGTCGACGAATGAATTCTAAGGAAGAATGGAGGTTAAGAGTAGGAAAATTTACTGGAAAGGAATGGGGAAGAGGAATGGCTTCTGAGAGACAGGAGGAGTCCCCAGTGGGTGGTCCAACATACATATTTATATGTTGCCCAACATACATATTTATTAGATCATCATATTGTACCTCATATATATGTACGATGATTATGTGTCATAAAAATCAATAATGCTAAACTAAATACGAACAACAGACATGCATTTTCCAGGCAGTGGGGAGGCAAGCGGGCCAGAGCTGTCCCAGGGTGTGAGGAAGCAGGGCAGGTAGAGCCGGCTGTCATGGGGAGAATGGTGGCCTGGGTGTCAGCTTGGGACGTGGCAGAGGCTATGGTCACACCCTGTGATGGCCTGGTGTTCTTCGCAAGCCTCTGAGCAGTGGACTTCATGACCAGGACTGCTGGCCTTTGGAAGACAGCCTCAGGTGTGTGGGGCCAGCAGAGCTGGCCGCGGCGGGGTTGGTGTCAGTGGCCCAGAGGCTCATGGGGAAGACGGGGTGCCCAGGTGTGACAGTGGCTTTGAAATGCAGGGACCCCTAGGAGCTGTGGGCCGCAAGGGTTGGAGCCTCAGAGGGGAGCAAGACCCCTGCCCCTCCTCTCCCCACATCCTGGCTTCTGAAGGCGGCTGCACTACAGGGGAGCCCTAGGATCAGAAGCTTGACTGGAGCCAGTGTTTTGGGTGTTTGTTGTGGTAAGGGGCAGCTGGCTTGTACAGGCCGGACAGGGGCCAGCGGGTGCTGGACACGGCGGGTGCAGATCCGGGAGCTGCACAGGTCAGAATGGGAGGTGGAGGAGGACTTGGGAAGGAGGGGAGGAGGGAAGGGAGGAAGACAGGGGAGGGAAGGGAGAGAGGAGGGAAGGGAGGCAGGGAAGGAGAGAGGAAAGGAAGGGGGAAGGGAAGGCAGTCCTGGAGTGAGAACACCAGCAGGGAGAGGAAGTAAGTAGCCTAAAGCTTTACCATGCACAGGAATCTAATAGCCTGAGTGACTGTAAACATCATATGTCACAAACGAACGCTGTTTATTCATTTATTTGATTTTAAAAAGTAAAGAAGAGGAAAAAAGGGAAGATAAGCCTAGTAATGAAACTGAGTTTCAAAACAGGTTAGTTGGAGCACTACAATAGTTGATACCTTATTTATTATCGTTGTAGTTGTTCAGAGTATGAGACATAGGCATGATTCCGTGTCCTAACGGTATTAGCACAAAACACTCCTTTCAAGGAACTAAAAGAAGTCAGCTGTATAACTATCTCATCTATCTTGTGTATAGATGTATTGTTTCCTTTCCCTTCCTTCCTTTCCCCTTCCCCCATCAGTTTATCTTTTCTTTTGCATAGTTTCTTCCAAATTTACAATATCTATTGTACATTTACATCCTATTTACTTGTTCTTTTTTCACACTAGTGAGACAATATGATGTTTACACATATTGGTCTGATTAATTTCACTTATGAGTATGGTCTTGAGTTGCATTCATTTACCTATAGAAGTCTCAAGTTTATCTTTCTTTATGGCTGAATAATAGTCCATTGTATAACAATACCACATCTTTTTTTTTTATCCTTTCTTCAGTTGTTGGACTTCTGGGTTGTTTCCAAGATTTGGCTATTACCCAATTGTGCTGCTATAAACATGGGTGTACATACATCACTGTGGTATGATGTTTTTAATTCTTCTGGGAAAATACTCAGAAGGGGAATAGCTGGGTTCAATGGGACCTCTGGTCCTAGTTTTGTGAGGAGTCTCCACACTGATTCCCACAGTGGCTGTGCCACTCTGTACTCCCACCAGCAGTGGAGAAGGGGTCCTTTTCTCTTGCAGTCCCTCCAGCATTTGTTATTGGTTGACTTTTTGATGACAGCCATTCTTTCTGGGGTGAGAGCTAAGTTTAATAATATCAACAAGAATGAAAATGAGGAAAGTGGAAGTGGGGGGGAGGGAAAGAGGAGGGGGAGGGTTATGTAAAGAATCAAGCTGTGTTAGGTGCAGTCACCCACTCCCCAAGGTGTTTGTGGACTTCGAGTAGCCAGAGGGAATGACCTCTGACCCTCTGTCCTGATTGCTTTTAATTACCTATCAATGAATCCAATCAAGTGGCCCAAGTATTCACCATGGCCGACTTGTGTTGAGTGACAGAGATGCAGACTTAGCCAGGGCGTAGTGGTGCATGCTTGTGACTGCAGCACTCGGGAGGCTGAGGCAGGAGGATTTCAGTGAGTTCAGGGCCAGCCTGGGCTACATAGTAAGACCTTGTCTCAAAAAAGCCAAAACTAACAAACAGAGATGCAGACCCCAAGGTGCCCTCTCCTGCTCCGGGCAGGGCTGTGTGGCAGAGCCCATCCTGAGCAGGCTGTGGGGGCATTGGAGCAGGTTTCCAAATGAGGGGATGGGTGCAAATCCTTTCATAGATTCCTACTGATTTTTCTCAAAATTGGAAAACTTCAAAAGGAGATTTGGAGACAAACCAGCAGACAAAAAGCTTCCAAAAAGCCTTACTACCTTCCAACAACTGTTGTCCTTCTCCTGTTACCTTTTGAGAGCTTTGGCTCAGGGTTGGGCAGCCTGGGGTGGGGTCTTGCTGCAGTGGCTGTGGTCAAGCTACTTTGTGGTGCCTCAGTGTCCCTGTTTGTGCAGTGGGCCCGCCCCTGGGCTATGTCAACTGTGATGACATTTGTGAGCCTCTTAGCATCAGCCCGGGGCAGCCCAGGGCTCAGCAAAGACAGCCCACACTGACGGCTGTGTTTTAAACAGGATCTGTGGGTCCTGCAACTGCAGGTCTAAAATATTCAGAAAAACTGCACCTGTCCTGAACATGTAGGCTTTTCCTGTTACCCCCTGGACAACTCACTGCAGCAGCCATTTCCACAGCACTCACATGGCGTTTGGGACTGTAATTTAGATGTGACTTATACTGTAAGGGGCGTGCGTGGATCGTAGGCAAGTCCTGCACCGCTTTGTGTGAGGGACTTTGGTGTCTGCAGGGTCCCAGAACCGGATTCCCGTGTGCACCGAGGGACACCTGCAGGTGGAGGAGGACGCTGGTCTCATTCTGGGCCTCTCTGTTTTCCCTCCACTGGATGTCACGTGCAGCTCCCCCTCCCCACTTTGCTCCTTGGCCTTTGTACCGTGTTAAGGCCACATCCATTCTGCTGTGCTGCTGCGGTTTCAGAATGTTCCTAGGAAATCGTGTGTGATGAGCTGAGGTTGTCTCTAATTTTGCAAAGCTGCTCTGAACATCTCTGTGGATGGCTCTGGCTTTAGTCAGGACTCTTTGGTGGTTAGCAAGTGATGGAGATGACAGACGAGCGGAGGGGGTCTGTGGCCTCCTGGGTCCCTGTGCCTCCTGGGGAAGGGCCCTGCTCAGAACCCCTGTGTGGACGTTTGGGCTGATTGCATCATGCCCTTGCTGGAAATTTCTTATCCTCTGCTAGCGCTGTGGATGTAAAGTGAGGCTTTGGTGTTGTCTAATTCTGACAACAGCACGGAGATGGCTGTGGGTTTGTTTTGTCAGGGCTGTTTCCTCTCGTGGCAGTCAGCTGTGTTTATCCTTCAGCTCACTGCCCGTGGGGGACATTTCCAGACTCTGCCGGGAGCCGAGACAGAGGCTCTGGCCTCAGCGTAGCTTTCTCATTTCTCAAGAACATCGAGAGCGCGTCCCCCACTGTGCAGCAAAGGCCAGCGTGTTCTGAGCTGCACCACAGGGCAGGCTGTGTGTCTGCAGGCTGCCGCGCGGGCCGGGGCTGAGATGAGTGCAAATCCATCACCACTCTGGAACCAGCTCAAAGGAGGCTCTTGGCAGTTGGAGCTGCAGCAGGACCCAGCAGGGCTTGCAGAGCCAGGAGGATTACAGCTCAGCAAACGCAGCCGGCTAGGGCAGGTCTCTGGAAGACAGGGGACAGAAAGTCCCGAAGGGGCAGAGGTGTTTGTGGGGGCAGGAGGAAAAGAAGGTGACTTGGGAAGGACTTGGACCCGATCCTTTGCATCTCTGTCTTGTGGGGGGCTATGTAACAGGGAAATCCCACTGTTTATTCTCCTTGTTTGAACAAAGCCATGAACAAAGTGTGGGGGGAGTCCTTGGTGTGGCAGGAGGGTGGGTCAGCTGTGTCCCAGTTTATCTGCCATCTTCTTCCACATCACAGTGCATTCTTCAGATGCTGGTTTCCTTCAGTCCAAGGCCAGGGGAGGTTGGGAATGCCTGAGTTGGCTTCAGATTTTAAAAGTCTTTGCACAGGAAGAGTGACTTACTTGACAAACAGAAAATTTCATCTGGTGAGCTGTGTTTTCCCTTCTCAGACACCAGGAGACTCTGTACGGAGCATGCCAGGTTCATGCATGTCATCAGCGGCCCATCTGTAAGAGGCACGACGTTTTAGTGGAAAAGCAAAATCCTTTCCTTAGCATGAAACTTTCTGTGCTCAGGTTTCTCTTGTAAATCAAGCCTCATTTGACTTCTCTTTTCCTCAAAATATGTGGTCCACCAAGAGTACCCTTTTAGTATCCCATAATGCCAGGGGGTGTATTCATTAGGAAATGATGCTTTCTCCTGCCATTTCTCATTTTGAGAAACAGGATAGGATATAAATATGATTTAATGTCTCTGTTTGAGTCATTTAGCTTTAAAAATTTCACTGGGCCTGTAATCCCAGCACTCAGGAGGCTGAGGCAGGAGGGTTGCTGTGAGTTTGAAGCCAGCCTGGGCTACATAGCAAGACCTTGTCTCAAAACAAAACAACAGCTGGGGATTTAGCTCAGTGGCATAAGCACCTGCCTGGCAAGCGTGAAGTCATGAGTTCAATCCCTGGTAAAACAAACAAACAAAAAACAACAACAAGTAAACAGTAGAAACCCCCTACAAAACCCCCACAAAACAAAAAACAAAACCAAAGTTGATCCATCAAGATTTTGAGTAAAAGTACAGCTGTGACATGGCATTATTATTATTATTTTAACCGATCAACTTTCTAGTTGTCTCAGGACCGCTTGTTGAATGATCCGTGCTTGTCCACGGAGCCTGTGGTCTGTAGTCTTGCCTGCTAACTCCTTGCCTAGACCTCAGACCATTTCTGAGTCCCTCTTCTGCTCCTGGCTCCTCTTTGGTGGTGGGTAATCGTGTCTGTGAGGAGCTGGTCCTGCTTCACTTCTCTGCCTTCTCAGGAGTTTCTTGAATATAACTTTGTTTTCATTACAGGAGAATGACTTTACTTTTTCTGGTCTGGAGATGGAACCCAAGGTACACTGGCCACAGCTCCAGCCCTTTTAATTTTTAAGATTTTGGTACAGGGTGTTGCTCGATTGCTTAAAGTAGCCTTGAATGTAGGAGCCTCCTGCCTCACCTGCCCAAGTACTCTGGGGCTTTTGATGAGGACTGAGTGCAGCTGTAGCTCCCAGAGGGGTGGGGACTCTCATCTGTGATAGTTTCTAGGGCTGCTGTGATGTATGGCTTCACATCACCTGCAACGAGCAGTGGACGTGCCCCTGCCCACAGCTCCGGAGGCTGGAAGTTCAAAATCAAGGTGACAGCAGGGAATGCTCTTTTTCAGGGTCCAGGGGGTACTGCGCTTTTCTTTTCTTTTAGCATTCGGTTCTTCCTGGCAAGTCCTGGGGTTGCTTGATCTGTGGACACCGAGCCTGAGCCTCTGCTGACACTAGATGTCCTCTCTCTGTGTCCTTTGTCCTCCTCTCCTGAAGATTCCAGTCCTAGCAGACTGAGAGCCACTGTTCGCTAGGATGACCTCTCCTTAACCACTGACCTCTGTGGTGACCACAGAGTCACAGTGGGAAGAGTCACAGTGTGAGGTTTTAGGAGGGACATGAATTTGGGGGGCTTCAAAGTTTGTGTTGATGTTGCTGAGTCACCCCTCGGTGTTTCTATCCTCAGGGGATTAGTCCAGGACGCCCTGTGGGTAACAAGCTCTGTCGCAAGTCCCTGTGTGCAGCGGCACAGTATTGCCACACAGCCTTCATGGCCTTCTGGGTGCTTTAGCCTCGCTAGATGGCTCACAGTGCCCACTGCCATGTAAACACCATATAATGTTGTTCTGCCTGCTGTATGGTGTAGGAGCAGAGATTGAAAAGTCTGTGCGTATCTCATACACATGGAATTTTCCCCCAAATATTTCTTACGGGTGTAGAAGAGGTGGGGGCAGTGTCCATAGCTATGGAGAGCAGGCCGTGTTGGAGGACAAGGTGGTCTCTATTCTTTTATGGCATTGGTAGAATTGCATACTTCTTTTTTCATATGGCTCCCAGTTTACTCTGTGTTTTTTTTTTTTTAATCTGTATCAAAACTTTACCTGTCTGTTTTTTGCATTGCTGGAAGTCAAACCCATGGTCCCATGCGTGCTAGGCAGGTGCTTTACCACTGAACCACACCCATCATTCCCCACTTACTTGCTTTCATTTTGAGCAGTTTTTCTGTTGTTTATGTGAATGACGTAGTTTCTTTTGTTACCTAATCTAGCTATCATCATTTCTGTTTCCTATAACGAATGATAGGAAAGCAGTTTGTTCTGAGCATAAGTTTGATCAGTCATGGAGTTGCTGTGATCTTGGTACTGGACTCCATGGCTCAGGCTGACTCTGATCCGGGGCTGGTGCAGCTGCACAGGGAGACCACACGGTGGGGAGTCCAACCACACCGGCCACGCCTGTGCCCCTTCCTGTCACACTTGTCTTTCCGTGAGGTCATCTTGCGTCAGCTCTGCTGTTTTTGCCTAGAAGACACCTGGAGAGTGCTCTGCAGGTCTCCTCTGGTCCCAGGCTGAGAACCTGGTTCTCCCTGGCTGTCAACTTGATCATCTTGAGAAACGCCTGGCGGCAGAGATGGCGGATGCTTTAGAGACGAGCTGCAGCCCGCTGATCTATCACAAAGTGCCACACCACACGTAAACCGGAAAAGTGAGGTTTTAGTTTAGAGAAAGCACCATGGCAACTAGGCTTCCACGCCCAGAGGGAGGGCTCCTTGGGCCTGCTGCAGCCCATGTGCCATCTGTGCCCACCATGGGCCTGGGGTTAGCAGAGCCTGCTGCTGGGCGGTCTGGGTGGGGCGCCAGGATCTGGTCCGTGGCCACATCCTCACTGCTCTCTGTTTCCTGGATGCTGTGAGGCTTTCTCCTCCATGTCCTCCGCCTCGACAGCCCTGACCCAGAAACCGTGAGCCGATAAGCCTTTCCTGTTTCAGCTGTTGGTGGCAGGAATTTCGTTCCAGCTATAGAAAAGTTGACTTTCTGGGGATGACTCAGGAGGCTGAGGCAGAAAGATTGCTTTCTCTCTTCAATCTCTCACGTGCCAGGGTGTGATTGGTGCTATGGAGAAAGACATAGAAGAGTAGAGTAAGGGGAGAAGGGTTTTCGTGCCCTTGAGAAGGTCAGTTTTGGCACAGCCTCGAGGAGAGGCAGGACTTGGCCTATGCAGTTCTGGGCAGAGAGAAGAGCCAGCCCCTCGCCATGCTGTTCTGGCCCTGGAGCCAGTGGAGCTCAGGGCAGCAGTCGCCTTGCACCTCTTCTCCTTTAAGTCGTGGGTGTGGGGTGTCGTGTCCCAGAGATGGGGAAGGGACCAAAATAGAAGGTTTTGCCCTCCATGGAGATGCAGAAGAGGATGCGAGGAGCAGGTCTGGCAGGGGAAGAGCAGGAGCCCAGTGTTGGACACATTTCACTTGCGTTGATGACAAGATGTCCAGGAGCTGCCAGGGCATGTGACATGGGCTTCGGAGAAAGCACTGGCTCAAGGGCTGAGTTTGGAAAGGAAAAGTTGGTGGGTAGCAGCGTTTGGAGCCAGCTGGGGACCAGAGAGCCCCAGCTGAGTTAGTGGAGTGGGAGGTGAGAGGAGGTCTGGGGACCCAAAGAAAAAGCCAAGACTGATGCGAGGCGGCCTAGGAGGAAGGAGCGGAGCCAGGAGCTGCCTGTCCTGGGTTGGCTCCCCTGAGACATCCACAGTGACACTGACCAGTGCTCTGGCAGGGAGGGGGAAGCCGCCGGGCCGGGCGCCATTCTGGAACTGAGTAGGACTTTGGTTTGGCTGGGTGGGGAGAAGGGCATGGACATGACAGTGGGGCCTTAACGATAATGCCAGGATTGAAACTGGGGCAGGAGAGAGTGTGGGTCTGACCAATGGACCAGAGGCCCCAGGCGGAGGGGGTTTGATCTGGGTCATGAAAAAGTAGCATGAAAGATGGGGGACAGCAGTGCAGGAGGTGCTGCCTTTGAGTGTCCTTGGTGTGTGCTGAGGCGATCCTGTGGCTCTTGGTGAGCTGGCGTGCTGAGCCTAGGACTGGGAAGACACCCCTGGACACACTGGATGTGAGTCAGGCAGGGTTAGGTCTGCGGAGTGACCAGTTAGCTGGTCACTGTGGGCCCCTCGAGGGAAGGAAGAGTGTGGACAGGGGGAGCAGGGCAGCACTGGGGAGGGGTGTCTTAGTGATGCTGTCTTGCTGACACAAAATACCCGATGCCCAAGGCTAAAGGGGGAAGGTTTTTTAGCTCGCAGTTTGTAGAGGTTTTGGACCATATCAGCTGGCAGCAAGACAGGTAGGCACGTGGCAGAGCAACAGCCGTTCATGGTGGCAGAAGACAGCAAAAGCAATACAAGGAAGACCAGCTGCTTTCTGTTTATCTTATCCAGACTACTGGGATTAGGGTGGCGCCAACCTAGCATTGAATCAAGAGTCAATCACGCACTGTGGATTCAGCCACCTCTGAAAAAAGCCTGTGGGAAAATCCACATCTAAAGCTGCATGAGGCTTTGAGGGGCACATCTAGACACAAACCAGAGCAAGACAGAGCAGAAAACTGCAAGTTTCCAGGGCGGGAGGAGGAGGGAGGGAGGAGCTGGGCTGGTGGTGGTCGATATGCAGGGAGTTGTTGAGAAAGTGCCAGCAGAGCGAGGCCCGAGTGAGTGAGGTTTAGTGAGGTTTGAGGGCCTTCTCTTGAGGCCGAGGGCAGGAGGTACAAGCAGATGGGCTACTGAGGGTGTTCAGGACCTGGCGCTGGCAGGGCCTTGTGATGGGCAGTAGATCTGGGGAGGGGGTAAGGAAGCTCTGAGGCCGCCTTCAGCCTGACTGTGCCAGAGAGGGTGGAGTAGGAGCAGCCTGCCCTCAGGCAGAATCCTCTTGTGGAGTCCTGGTGTCTTGGAGATGTTGGACCCTGGGCTGGGTCCTGGTGGTCCTTTTCCCTGCCTTGTGGCTGCTGATGCCTTGGTCTGGCTTGTGCCCGCCCAGCTGCTGGGCCTGGGCTCTCCCTGTCCTAGTTCTCAGGGTCTTCCTGCCCTCCCTCAACACTTGCACCCTGGTGGTTCTGTATGCCCTGCTGCAGATCTTGTCAGGCTCAGATCTTTGAGTGTACCATCGGACCTCGGTTTCCTTTTGGGCAGTGCAGGAGGCAAATCCAGGAGACCTGGGGTGAAGGGCACTGCAGGACAATGCTGGGGTCCCCACCTCCTGCTCCCCTCTGCAGTGTCTGTGTAGTTCATGCTCAGCGTGCGTGTGCCTGGGCATGTTTGCCTTTCACATTTCTCTGATGGATTTATTTGCGCTCATTTGCATAAGAAATACTGCACTCCAGTCCTAATGAGTAGGCCCATCTGGTGTGTGGCCTCCTCCCTCCCGCTCCCTTCTCTGAGGATAGTGAGGCTGTGCCTCCCAGGTCCAGACAGGGCTGTCCTGAGCAGGTTCTCCATGAACCACCTGGGCCCCGGCTTGCTCCCTGCGCTGTGGCCCATCTGCTCCGTGTGCCCATCTGCGTGGGTGGCCTGGGCTGGCCCTGTGCCTCCCACACTGTCCTGGGCTGCAGAGCTTGGCGGCCACCACAGGAGGTGTTACAGAGTCACACTGTGAAGTCAACCTCACCTCTGCTGGTTGAAATGATCCCAGTAGGCAAGACTTGAGGCCCGTGCCCTGGCCACATGCAGAGGTCCCTGGGAGCCACAGTTAAGAGCAGCGCCTGTCGGGGGTGCAGGAGAGGCTCCCCCCTTGGGCGGTTTCTGTGTCACATGCTTGAGATGCTCTGACACTGCCTGGCACTCTACTGCCCGGGCCTGCACCAGGGCTGGCTCCGTGGGGAGTGCGCAGGCCTGCTTTTCTTGGATGAAGCAGCCCATCCACAACCCCCTGTAGGAGTCCAGACTAATGGACATTCTCCCAGCAGTCCATTGCTCATGGGTCAGGTACTGGACAGCTGGCTGCCCATGTGCCTCAGAGCTCACGCCGTTGTTCAAGCAGTGACCTCACCAGCTTTGCCATCTGCACCCTTTCAGGATAGCCACGAGGAGGCTCTAGCCCAGGGCTTCCCCCTCCTATAATTGACAAGCTCTTCTTGCACAGGCAGCGGCTCCCTGCTTATTATCTTCCTACACCAAGTTACAGCAAATTGTCAGGTGGATTCCTGAGTCCTGCATGTGCAAAGGCCCTGTGGCAGAATTGTGCTTCCTGAAGGTACAGCAAGTGATCCAGGAGGCTGGAAGTGTGTGTGTGTGTGTGTGTGTGTGTGCGTGCGCGCGCGCGTGCACGCACGCGTGTGCTTGCTTACAATCACGTGGCCCTGGGCTGGTTATTTATCCACATGAGTCTGCACTCCTCCTCTGTGGAGTAGGGACAATATCAGCTCCTGCCTGGAGAGACTGCCGAGTGGGTTACACGAAGCTATTGTCTGCTGCCCTGGCGCCTGGCAGGTTCTCGGAAGGGAAGGCTGTGGTTGCGGTGCCCTTCTGATGGCTCTGCGGGGCATTGCAGTTTTGTGTGTGTGTGTGCTTCTCACTCTAGACCAGTGATTGCAGATGGGCTCTGGCATTTTGTTTAACCTCAGGAGGTTCGGCTTTTTCTCTTTTTTTAGAGAGAATTAGTTGCCGACTTTCAAAACTTGGAAAGTGTAATAGAAAACTTCGGATTTCTGTTTTTCCTGGCAGATTCCCAGGGCTGGCTGCGTCTGGTCTGGGGGAATTGTGGCTGCGCCCTCATTTGCTCCATTTTCTCCTTCGCTCGCAGGCTTCCTGCCCCATGGCCCTCTCAGGACTGAATTCTGGAGGGCAGAAACCCCGCTCACTCTCAGTCCCTGGACTCCACACAGAGCTCTCTCCAGCAATTTCAGGGTCCCAAAGGGACTCTGGGGGAGGGTCCAAAGAGGCCCCAGTAGCAAGCGAAAGCCCTTCTCCCTGGTGGTCTGCAGGTTCCTGGGGGTCTGTGAAATCGTGCGCTCTCCACTGGGCTGATGTTTTCCCTAACGACACCAAACAGGTGAAACTGCTGGCGCCAGAGTTGGAGCTGGGTAGTGGCTCCCCCAGGGGCCAGCAGTCCTGTGTTCTTACTGCTTTGTAGTCCCAGTTCCACTTTAGAATGTCCTTGCCAAAGCAGGAATGTGACTCATGTTATTATGTCTTGGCCTGAGTGTTTTGTGTATTTTGTGTCATGAAGTAGAAAGTCCATGCAAAACACTTGTCCTGTTTTCCAAAGTGCGACAGCTGCCTTGAAGGAAGGCACTTGTACAGTTGTTTGAGTTGCCAGCTGAACTAACCACTTTTATCATGGAATACAGGTGTGTGTGTGTGTATAGGGGACACTGGGATTGAACCCTGGGCTTTTGCACTAAGCTACATCCTCAGATCTTTTTAAATTCTGACACAGATCTCGCTAAATTGCTAAATTGCCCAGGCTGGGCTCAAACTTGTGATCCTCCTGCCTCAGCCTCCCAGAGTGCTGGGATTACAGGTGTGTGCCACGCTTGGCTATGGAATATAGGTTTTACTTGAAAGATTGACAGTCATGCTACGGTTCTTCAAACTCAGATATTTGGAAGCCGTTTTATACAATAAAAAGGAGGTGAGCCCATCTCCTGAAGGAAAACAACTGACATATTTGTTCTCAATAATGAAATTTGCTTTCAAGCAAAAATTAGAATTTTGGAAAAAGCGTACCAGGCCATGTGAGCATGATTGGCTCATGTCCTTAGGGTTTTCTGAGAGACGAGTACTGGCGTGGGTGAGTATGACTTTTGGATATGTGTAAGGAAGCACATCAGCCTCCTAAGATCTGTCTCTGGGACCCGGTGGGCCGGGCTTTCTCCGCAGCAGTGCGCCCCGTTTCTGCAGGCGGGACTGCCTCCCCTGAGCTTGTGGAGTGTGTGGTAGAGCGAGCCCTAGCCAGTCTGGCCTGGTTGGGTCTGGTGTGTCCTGCCCAGGCTCAGTATGGTGGAATCTTAGCCCTTGGGTGTGCGGAGTGTGTGTGTGTGTGTGAATGCTCAGAGGTACGGGGTCTGTGAGAAGCAGGACCTGCTGGGAAGCCACTAGACAGGGTGCCCCTTAGAAGGGACTGAGGCCACTCTCTGGGGCTCCATGCCGGCACCTACAGGGCTGTTGTCAGACCATGGGGGAGCTTGGCTCCTCCCCTGCTCAGGCTTCCCAAGTAGCTATAAGTTCTCTTTGTACTTTCTGAGTGCTCTCAGTGTTTTTCTGGTCTGCCATGTGATCCATTATGAGTTCTTTACCAGAGCTGGTCTAATGCTGGCATCATGCCCTTTGCCCAGAGCTGTGAGATAAATAAACCTCTTTTCTATGTAAAACACCTAGCCTCAGGCATTTTGTTATGGTTACAGATAAAACGCAGGCTATCTATCTATCTATCTATATCTCTATATATCTCTCTATATTTTTTTCTTTCTCAGAATTGTGTTCACAGTGAGTAGCTTTGAGAGTCAGGGTGCAGTCTGTCTCCCCGGGACGAAGCTTAGGCTTGCTTACTGTGTACTAAAGAGAGATGGACCCTGGAGCTGCTTCAGTTGCAGTACAAACCCACTGGTGCATCTATTGGGCTTCTTGTGTCACACCTGTGGGACTTGGGGGCCGAGGGAGCTCTGGCAAGCTTGCTGTGAGTGATAAAGCCTCTGGTCTCTGACGCAGGGTCTCCTACCCTTTGCTAGCATCCATGCAAGGGTAGCAAATTAATTTATTAGCTTGCAGGCAAGGTAAGATCAAATCCCAGTCAGGCAAGGGGTCACATGCAGGTTCAATCATTTAAGGATGAAGGTTCTATTCAAAGTACAAGAAAGAAAAGAGCAGTTTCAAGGAGCCGTGTACAAATCTGCAACCAGCAGGGATGGTACTAGGGAGAAGGGGTGAAGCATGGGGCTGGCACCTACACAGCCCCGGAAACAGAGCCTCCTGTTGCGCCAGACCCAGGACTGACTCTGGGAACACAGCTCCTCAAGATCTGTGGCACTGTCAAGTGAGAACATGGGTAATTATCTGAAAGGCTGTTAAAACATTCCTTTCTGTCTAATTGTATCCCTGCAGGAGACCGCCATTTCTCCTTCTGAGTTAGCCGACCACACATCCCAGCAGACTGGAGACAGACATGGAGATAGGGACTCAGCTGTCTTCTCTTAACTGGAGCATTAAAAAGATTTGCAAAACTGTCAAACAGTGCCACTCTTCTCCCTCTGTTATTTTTTGGAAAAGAGTTCTTTTCTTTTATTAAAAATGTGTTACTTATATAAGCATGCAATGGACTCCTAGTGTTATTTTTAAAATTAGGTAATGAACAAATATTTTAAAAATGTCTCAGCTTAAAATGATAATGTCGTGAACACTGATAGCTGTAACCCACACAAACGACAACACTTTGGGGTTCTCAATAATTTTCAGGGTATGAGTGGGGTTCTGAGATCAAAAAGTTGAAGACAATCTAAATATATAACAGTTCTAAATCAAGCTAATGAATTGGTAAATAAAATATGCTGCTGGCTCCAACCATGAAAAATATTTCATTAAAATGGCATTATTCAAATTTCAAACTTTGGGATTCTACTGAGTCTGTGCTGGATGGTGGTGGTGGAGGCTTTTGGCTGGCTGCCCAGCATGACCTTCTCTGTCACTCTGGGCTCCAGCTGTGCCTGGGAGTGGCTGTTTCTTGGTCCCCCTCTCAGACCTAGTGGTGGTGTGGTCCACCCTCTGGGACAGATCCATGCTCAGGGTCCTGAAAGTGAACTTGGGTCTGTTTTGTCAGGGATCTTGGGGGCTACAAGTATACCAGAGAGGAAGACCCCTAGGGGATTGCTCTCCCAGGAGGGTGTGCTCTAGTTTGGATTTCAAATGTCCTCCAAAAGTCTGTGTAAACAGACTGGACCCCCGTGGGAGGTACTAGGAGATGGGGAACTCCAGGAGGTGGGGCCTAATGGAAGGTCTTTAGGTTATTGGGGGCGTGTCCTTAAGAGGGATTGTGGGACCGATGACTTCCTTTTGCTTCTTGATCATGAGGTGAACAGTTTTGTACTGTGATATGTTCCTGCCATGAAATGTTGCCTCAGTATAGTCTAAAAAGCAACAGGCCCAACTGATTATGGCCAGAACCTTCATAACTGAGCCAGACTATTCTCTAAGTTTAGTGTCTCAAGTATGTTATCATGGGAATGGTATGTGGGGAGGGTCCTGGTCTGTAGCACCATTGTGCAAAAGCTGCGGCTGAGGTCTGAGCTCTTGGTATCAGCCAACTGGGCCTTTGTGACCTGGGCTAGTCACTCCTCTTTTGGTCTTGAGAAGAAGAAGAAGAGAATGAGCAGTGTTCCTAAGGGCTGTTTTAGGGCTCACATTCATTACAAGGGCTGTGATTTCTTTGGTATTGAGACCCTTACAGTCTTCACACCATGTGGATTTAGTTGGCTGGTTAAGAAAAAAAAGGGGAGATTTTTTTTTTAATTGAAGAGAAATATTTATGAAAATTTGTTTCTTAAATTATGTTGCTATCTCTTTAGCACAGGAAGCAAGGGAGACAGGCGCATACTAAATAGGAAAATAAAACTTTCTCTACTGCTAAGCATCTCTCATATTTTTCAAAGATTTTATGTAGATAGTATATATATATATATATATATATATATATATATATACATTTTACATATAATTAATCAGTTACATATCAAAGTACATTTTTAAAGAGTACAGGCAACAGCAGTTTTCAGAAAGTAGTCTCCAAGTATAGTAATTTTGGGTGGCCATTATCGAATCACTCCCACTGATTTTGCCAGACTTTCTTTAAGAATGTTACGTGGTATGTGCAGGCTCTGAGGGCAATAACCCTGTCAGTGCTGTCTGGCACATTCTGTTAAAGTTAAAAAATAATTTTTGAAACCTGTTATGTAGAATTCACAGTAGGTAAAAAAAGGGAAGTGAAATACATGGTTCTGTCTGCAAAATGCCTGCTTTCTCTTAACAGAAATTCATCCATCCGTCCATCCATCCTTCCACAGATCCATGCATTCACCTGCCCATATGACCATCTACTTGTCTTGTTATTCCTTTGAGCCCTCCATCAGTTTATTCATCCAGCAATGTTTGGATGTTGGTGTAAAGCCTCAACAAAAGTGGTGAGACGGTAGATGTTGCCAGGAGTGAGGAATTATCTGGCGCCTGGCGCCTGGCATCGACAGTTGTGGGAAGGAAGTCATGGGGGTGCAGTGCAGCAGGGCTGCGGGGCCTGCTCCGTTGGTCACATGAGCAACAGTGAATTCCTAGCTCATCAGAACAACAGTCTTCCCTAGAGGGTCATGTGACTGAGAGCAATGTAAACCTCTCATGCAGACCACAGAGTGACTTTGTCACAAGGCTCGACTCTGTGTGTACATACGTGTGTGTGTGTGTGTGTGTGTGTGTTCACGTGTGTTTTACTGGGGATAAACCCCAGGGACTTCTTACTGAGCTACATCTCCAGTGTTTTCATATTTTTTATTTTGAGATGAGGTCTCTCCAAATTGCCAAATTGCCCAGGCTGGCCTCAAACTTGTGATCCTTCTGCCTCAGCCTCCCAGAATGCTGGAATTACAGGTGCCAACCACCCCCCCCAGGTGTCTGTGGGTGTTCCTGAGTGAAATATCTGCATCCTAGAGGGAGAGATGCTATGATTCCCACTGTTTTCTTTGCCATCAGAACTGTCCCAAGCCCCAGCATTAGCAGATGAGAAGGTAAATAGTTCTCTGCGTAGGCTGGGCATTCCTACAGCAGGCTGAGCTGGGTCCCACGCACTCACAGTGGCGCACAGGGCAGAGTGAGGGTTGGACACCTCGGAACAGGATAAACACACAGATGGGCCAAGCTAGAGGTGCAAGTCCACCCCTGGGGCGGAGGAGGTGGGCTCGGGCCCACCTGAGCTCAGTGATCTGAGCAGAATGTTCGGTGGGTCCTGAAGGAAGGAAAGCCGGTCAGGGATGGGCACCCCAGGGCTGTGGCCCTTAGGGCTGCTCACCAGCAGGGCCCCCATCTGGGACCACTGCCTACCCTTTAGCCAGGCCCGTCTCAGGTCTCCCTGTGCCCTTCCACTGGGAACAGGCTGGCCTGGGTTGCTCTCTGGGTTGGGGTGCATTTTTGCACCAGCTGTAAAGACAGTGCCTCATGCAGGTGGCATCCAGGAGGCTGGGCTCTTGCCCTCATGACGCACCCCAGGCCCTGGAGAAGCCAGGCTGGGTCCTCTTATCGCTGACAGGTGTCCTAGCCTTGGCTGCAGTTCTCTGAGACTGAGACCAGGACCACACTGCTGTCTCTTGCTGCTTAGTATTTACTGAATAAAAGTCATTGCCCTGGAGACGCCTGGTTTATTGACATTGAGAGACGGAGGCTGACTGGTCTGCAGATCTGCACAGAAACCTCCTGTGTTTCTGAGCAGAGACCTGGGGAGAAGCAGTCCATATGGACCTGGAGATCAGCATAGGGGCCCAGCCCCCTGGCCAGGGCCCGTGAGGCAGTGGGCACAGTGCCTGCCCGGGATGTGGAGGCTGATGTCTCCAGGACCTGCCTTCCTCCAGCATCCTGGGTGTGCGGCGTCCAGATCATACCTAACCTGGGGGTAGTGTGGGGGTGCCTCGGGCTCCTGGCCTGGGCTACTGCTTTAGATTGTGGTTCATAGTTTGGAGTGCCTTCCTTAAAATTTTCAAGTCCCCTTCTGGTCTCTGGGACAGCCAGGGTGGGTCTGGGCACCCCCAAGATTGTGGGCCCTGGTGGTCTTCTTTTCTCTCCACTAGGCACTGTCTGATCCTGCACCCAGGTGTGAGATTGACCTTGTCCTTCAAGGAATTCTGAGACTCAGGTCACAGGTGATTCTGAGGACCAGGGGTTCCGGGACGGTGGCCCATGGAGTACTTGGTCCCTGCTAACTGCTGTGGTCTTCCTTTTGGGGAGCTGAGCCGCTAGAATGGTGGTGATAGCTTGGGTCTCACACCAAGCTGATTTTGGGTGACCTCTCTTTGCATGATAGAGGCCACGGAAAAGGGTCCACATGTTTGAGGAGCAGCCTCATCTGCAGTGGTGCCTGTAGAGGACCCTCTTCCCGTTACCACAGCTTCCTACGCAGCCTCTGGGCAGACAGTTGGCCTTGTGCTCAGCTTCCGGCTTCTGTGACTGTGACCTGACTGGTGAGCCATCTGGGTCTCCTCCAGTGCTGGGTGGCAGTGCAGAGGGACCCCAGGGTGTCCCAGGTGAGTTCTACTCCTCCAGGGCCTCTTCTCCATTCCGTGAGGTCCTCTAGCCCTGTGTGTCCAGCAAGGAGGGACCAGGTCAGTGCTCCAGGGCCTCATCTGCTACGTTCTGCAGTATCCAGTCTGCCCCTCCAGCCTGGGCTGCTCCCCTGCAGCTGTGTGCAGGCTGCTGCCCGACCCCTTGGCCAGCCCTGCCCAGACAGAGACGTCTGTGGGGACTCGTTCCATGTGTATGGGATGAGGGATGCAGGGCGGTGGCTGGGACTTGGAGACTTCACATTGGTGACAGATGCTTCCTCTTAGACAGCAGATAAAGGTCAGACCTAAATTCCAGAATAAAAACATCCACTTATCTGGAAAATGTCAGAAAGAAGGATGGTGCCCTTTGCTGAGGAAGCTCACATGCAGGGCCAGACGTCTGTGCTGGGATGTGGGGTACTCGCTTGCTTCCTGGAGGAGGGAGCCCAGGCGCCCCCACTGCAGGTCCAGCCTGAGCTGGAACACACGCAGGCCCCAGCTCGCAACCCGTCTCCCTGACACCCGGATCCTACTCGGGGCCTGCAGTGGTAGTGGTGGCGCAAGAAACAGACACTGCCGGGCTGCTCCGCCTGCTCCACCCATGTGGCAAACCTCACTACGAAGCCTGGCTTCTTGGCCTGTGGTGACACCTGTCCTCCCCGCCTGCTTGTGGACCGGAACCAGAGAGGAGCAGCCCCTTGAGGGGCCCATGATCTCCAGTACCTGTGACACCCTCGGCTGCCTCTGTCCTGCTCCCTGTGGAGCCCTGGTGGGCATGGACTTGGGGCCAGTGTGCGGCGGCCTCCCCATGGCCAGCCCAGCTCCCTGCATCTGCCAATGCTTGCAAATGGCTCAAAGGTGTCCCCACAGGCTCCTTTGCTGGAAGCTGGGTCTCCATGCAGAGATGAGGAGTTGGTGGAAGCCGTGAGCAATGTGGCCTCGTGGAAGGAGACCAGAGCTTGGACAGCAATAGAAGCTTTTCTCCCAGGAACATGTGCCTCTTGGGGTTGTGTCCCTGGCTTCCTATCTCATCCTGTGTCCTCTATCACAAGTGGTCTCATTGCAATGGCACCTACCATGTCATGAGGCAGCCAAAAGACCCTTGCCAGGGGCTGGGCATATGGGGTTGCCTGATCTCAGACTTTCGGCTCCACAACTGCAAGCTACATAAACCTCTTTTCTTTACATATCACCAGTTTCAGGTATTTTCTTATAGCAACCCCCCAAATGACCAAGAGCCAAGCAGGCTCTTCACAGCTGTGCAACAGCCCCTCCCACATCCCTCAGTCTATGCACAGGGGCCTGATCTGGAGTATGCTGGAAGCTCCTGACATGGCCTCCACATCTCAACAGAACCAGGAAAATCCAAATGTCACACAGCCTCCTTGCTGCTCGGAGAGGCAGTTGCCCCGGCCAGCGGTCATCTTCCTCCCGTTGCCCACTGTGTAATGGCTTTGGTGGTGCAGGCCCCTCAGAGCGGAGGTTCCATGAGGGCCAGACCTGGATGGGGTGCTTAGCTTTGGAGCCCAGCACTGAAAGGGAGCCCGGGACGGGCAGGGACATTAGTCTAGGAGTTCCCGTTGGAAACTCGGACAGCAGATGTTCACTTTCTAGAGTCACGATCAAGGTGAGTCAGGGCTGGCTCTTCGGAGGCTTTTCCTCCATGCAGAGTCATTGAATGGTCACTCTCTGCGTGTCTGTGCCCTAATCTCCATGTGTGTGGGCATCAGTCCTGTTAAACTGGGACCCACGCATATGACTTCATCTTAATTACTGTTTGAAGGTCTGATCCCGGGGTACACTCATACATATGAATTCAACATACAAATTTTGGGGGGAAACAGATCAGCACATGAGTGTCACTGACAATAAATATGGTTTCACTGTCCCCTTTTTAAACTTTTTCCAGTTTTGGTGATTGAACCCAGGCCCTTGACTCTAAATTACATTGAGACAGTCTAACTGAGTTGCCCAGATTGGGTTTGAACATTCAGTCCTCCTGCCTCAGCCTCCCAGAGCGCTGGGCTACAGCAGTGTACCACCACGCCTGACCTTTTGCCCTCATCTGATGCTCTGGCTAAGGGGTGGGGCGGCTTGCGGGAGGCCCTGGCTTGCCCCCAGGCACTAACAGAGGGCACTAACGGAGGTGGTATATGGTGTCCTTGGGTGTAACACTGGCTGCCTGAGTGTCCCATCTCCGGGATGGCTTCGCAGAGCCCCAGCAGTGTCACTGGGGAACCCCTGAGTGTGGGAGCCCAGGTCGGGCTCAGAGGCAGCCTGGATTCCTCCTGTTCCAGGGAGGGAAGTGAATGGGATCAGCAAGGGCCAGGGTCCTATAGGTCAGTGCAGAGGACACACCCCCCGTGCGTGGGTGGCGGTGTCACCTGGCCCATGGTGGCAGCCCTGGGGAAGAATGCACTTCTGTGGGTGTTATGGTGACCGACCAGGAGAGACTGTGCAGGGCTCAGGGTGCTGCCTGGGCAGGTGGGGCCCAGCCACTGCTGCCAAGTTCACCCCGCTCGGATGCCTGCTTCCTTCCATCCCTCCTCGGGAATCCCAGGACCAGGAGCATGCCGTGGAGAGGGTGTCAATCCTGCCCACTGGGTCACTGAACGAGAAACACACATTTCCTCCATTGCATGTGTGGCTTCATGCAGTAAAATTTGAACATCAAGCTGATCTGAGAGGCATCTCTTCACTCCCCAAGGATGGGAGGGGCCCGTGTGCATCCTACGGGCGGTGCCTGTGTGTGTAGCTGTGCAGGGGTCCCTACTCACCCAAGGCTTTACCTCCCACAATTTTGGTTCTCTATGGTCAACTGTGGTTAAAAGAAAAGAAAAGAAAATTGCAGGAATAATTCATCAGCTTTAAGTTTTGTGGTGGGTAGAGAGTGGGAAGGGCTGGTGCACTGTCTGCCTGTGTGTCATGTGAGGTCCCTGCCTGCTACTCCTGCAGAAGCCCTTCTGGTTGTCGGATCGACCGCTGCATGATTGCTGCTCATGTTCACCTGACCCAGAGCACAGGGGCAATGACGGCAGTGATGGGAGATTCCCAATGAGGCCGCACAGCATCTCCCTCCAGTGAGGAGGGTTATCACAGGTCTGCATGTGCAGGAAAGGCGAGGCCTGCAGGACTCAGTGCCAGGCCACCCCTGAGCTCTGGGCCCTCCCTGTCCCTCGGGCGTAACATAGGCTGCTTCACTGCATGTACAAGACGGCTTCCTAGTGCAGGCTGTGTTTTTATTTCCATTTCACAAGCAAGGAAACTGGGGGGATGGCCGTTAGTCACCTTCCCAAGGCGCCCCAGCTAAGGGAACTGCTGAGGACCCACGAGGACCCATGAGGCCCCGACGCTGGGCCGCGAGGGACTGGGACTTCAGGTGGGGCCTCCCCCGGGTGCTGAGCGCAGACCCTGGGTCTGAGTTCACCTTCTGGGCTCCTGGTTGGCTCTCATCGCTGTCCCCTCAGGACATAGTGTCAGAGGTCATGCGGGCAGCCAGGGTTGATTAGATTTGCTTTGTCTCGTGTCTGAATTATTCATACCTCTGCTTCACTTTCCAAGGAATAATTTAATAATGCACAGAAGCAGGAAGGAGGGCGCTGGGTGACACCTCTTGCAGTCTCACTGGGAACCATGGCCGCTGCCATCAGCCTTTAGCCCTGGGGCCTGTGGCCTCTCTGCCCTCGGCCTGCACTTCCTGGGGGCCATGCAGGCCCCTCCACAGTGTGCGGCTGAGCCTGGTGCCCGTGGCCGAGCCGGTCCCCTCTGGAGCTCGCTGGACATCTAATTGCCATGGTGACAGTGTGCCTGGTGTGGCAGCTGGACATGGGCCCCCCCAACCACGCACTGCCCAGCATCTGCTTGCAGTCTTTGACTTCAGTGTACGCAAAGCGACTCAGATCCCTGGCTTGGAGGCCTGCAGGATTGGCCCTGGATCAGCTGGCCTCCCAGGTCGGCCAGCCCGGGTTGGGCCACCACAACAAGCACACACACGCAGAGGAGAGGCAGACGCTGCCCTTGCCCCTGTGACCTCGAGATCCTCAAGCTCCCCCAGCTCCTCTGCATCTCCGCCCCTTGGTGTCAAAGGTCAGAGGCCCAGCACATGCACCCTGTGTGTCACCCACCTGTGTGGACCCAAGTCCCTCCCTCAGCAGGAGCGCCCATCCCAGTCCTGGCAGAGGCCAGGACCCTCCATTCCCAGAGCGCCCAGCCAGCCGGGCCAGGCTCTCCATGGTTCTCGGAGGGAGCAGAGCGGGCCTCGGTGATCGTCCTGACCCTCATCCTGCACCAAGCTCTCTGCAGGGCTCAGCACCAACTCTGCTGACTGGGAGCAGCAGCACCACAGTCCCTTCTTCACACGGAGGGAGACCGAGCTCAGAGAGCTGGAGTCCTGTCCCAGAGTCGCACAGCACTGCAGCCAGAGCCCAACCCGGGAACCTACCGCCTTGGTACCTGGAGGTGCGGTCAGCAGACAGCGGTGACCTCAGGGTCCTCACTCAAGGTGGCAATGGCTAGACTACCTGGCCCTTTCCTGCCTCCCTCCATTGGTGCTGTGGGTAGAGTGTGGTCCTCAAGCTTCAGGCACTTCCATGCCAGAACCTATTGTTCAAGGTCATGTGTCAGTGGCCTTAGTGAGGGGGCACCCCTGGGAGGGGGACGGCTCAGGGGAGCACTGCCCATGAGGACTGAGCACTCTGAGGGCTGAGGGTGCCTGAGGGCCAGCTCGCTAGAGCTCTTGTGTGTGCATACTTTCCTGCCTGGCCAGGCCATGCCCTGCCCTGCGCTGCCTCACCAAGGCCTTCCCAGAGGTGGAACAAGGGAGGGGCGCTGCTCATCTCCCCGGAAGCCCCGCTGGTGTCCTGACCGATGGTACCACTGGACTGGCTTTGGACCTCCGACCTCCAGAACCACAAGAGGATGCATTTCGTAATGTTTTAAGCCACTGAACTTGTGGTCACTTGTTATCATGGCAATCAGGAAAGAGTTCAGTACCATGCTCAGCACGGTCACAGGTGAGAGGCAGGACAGTACAGGGGAGGACACTGACTCCTCTTTGCAGTCCGCCAGGACCTTGCATTTGGGCCTCAGTTCTAGACTCCACCCTTGGAGAGGGACAGAGACAAACTGGAGGAGATGACCACTTCTGGGGTGTCAGATCAGTCCCCTTCATCTGACTGTTCCCTGTCACAAAAGCGGAGGTTGAGCCAGGTGGGCCTGTCACTCTGGCAACATTTCTTCTAGCCATGGTGGATGATGGACTCTCTCCTTGACATTTGTAATTGTTTTTTTTTTTTTTAATTTTTTTATTTAAAGAAAAAGTTTTGAAACAGAAAGAGGGTAGAAACAATACAAAATCTCCAAAACAAAACAAAACAAAATGGTAACCAGTAAAAAAATCACTAGTTGATAATTACATACTTTCCTCTTAGATGCAGTTGTTCAAGTTACAAAAGTAAAGTCCACAAAGTGGGCATCCAAACACTGAGACTGCAATCAGTTTTGTTCATCCATCCAACTAAAACTTTAGCAACATGGTTATTAATTCCACACACTCAAACATACATGCAGTTATATCCTTTAGAATATTCTCTTTTCCTTTAAAATAACTATAATCCATTCTCATAAACTACTTAGAAGTTCTACACATGTATAAGTCTCTACACATATACCTAGCCTTTCTGTATTAGAGGAACAAATCAAAACAAGTCAGCAATACAAATTCCTAGAGAAACACAAAATGAAAAGAACATACAAAAACACAACACTAGGTGATCTGTGGTAGTCACTATGATGTCTCTTGTTATTTTCAATAAAATTGTTATATCATCAAATATAATATAAACTTAGCATTGCTTTACACTATTAATAAAATCTAAACCTTGGAGACATTATAGGACTTCAAAGGCAGTTAACAATCAAACCAGAATGGGTATCCTATTGAATCCTGTCATCTTCAGAGTAGTTGCTCCTACTCTCAGACTCAACACTCTCAAGCATACCAGATTCAAATAAAATCAGTCAAGATAAAACAATGATATAACCAATCTTCTCTGTCTTATCTCTGCCATGCTATTTTTCTGTTGTTATTTGTTTACTTTTCTCCTTGATTCCACTGTCTGCCCCTTTCTTTGAGGCCTTTCTGCCATTATTCCTGGAACCCTGGTGATTTTCTTCTCTCTCTCTAGAATGTCCTTCAGTATTCTTTGCAGGGTTGGATTGGTGGTCACAAAC
>PVLA01015039.1:0-27311 GCA_004027455.1 Hydrochoerus hydrochaeris | reverse complement strand
ACAAGATACTGCCATCACAAAGAGCAACTGAAGGAATTCATGACCACCAAACCAACCCTACAAAGAGTACTGAAGGATATTCTAGAGAGAGATAAAATGGCAACGGTCCCAGGAACAGAAGCAAATTGGGATCACTGAGTGGGGCAGGCCACCGAATGGATGGGAAAAGTGGGGGCCAACAGCAGGACAACAGCGTGGCGGAGGCAAGCCAGTGCATGTAAGTCGTAACTATTAATGTAGATGGCCTCGATTCACCAATAATAGAAACACAGGGAGAGTGGATCAAGAAACAAGATCCATCAATACACTGTATATAAGAAACACATTTAACTCGAAAGGAAATTTCTTTCCTTTGACTTTTGCATAGACCAAAAGTCTAAGGACAGAAAACAACATTCCACACAAAAAGAAACCAGAAAAAAGCAAGGGTAGCTTGCCCATGAACCACAGAATGGATATGAAAAATATGGTATTTTTATACAATGGAAAGCTGCTCAGTTATAAAGAAGGCTAATCTCAAATCTCTCATAGGTAAATGGATGCAAGTTGATGTCATGCTAACAGGTGAAATGTTTCAGACTCATAAGGGTGAACACCGTGTTATCTCCCTAGCATAAAAAACTGAAGGAATTAGTGAGATCCAAAATGTACAATAGATACTGTGAAAATGACAGGAAGGAAATATCTAAAAAGGAAAATGGTAACCTCTGTTAATTTCCTTTCACCTTGTTCTGAATTCCCGTATCGTTTTCACTGTTTTGTTAGGTTCAGTTTTATTCTTTCATGTTTTGATTTTATTATGTCTGATGATACAGGCAGCTATTTTGAAGAAAACAAGAGACATTATGGTAGCCATTGTTGATTTCCTATTATCTTGATTTGAAGTCCTGTATCACTTTCATTGTTGTTTTGATTGGTTTCATTCTGTTTTATTCTGTTGTTTTATTCTCTTAAAATTTTTTTTTTAAACTGAGACTCTAATCACTGTGCTTTTGCTATTTTAAGTTATCAAATCTAAACCAAAGCTTTTTAGCTTCATGTTCATTTCTTAAGTTCAAACACACTGTGAAATTTACTATACATTAATGTTTGCAGGCAGGTACCTGTATTTTTCCCTAAGAAATCTAAGTATTTTCAAAGGATTCGCTAACCTGAAAGAAAACTAAAAAGAATGGCATTTCAATTAAGGCATAAGACTAGCTATAATTCTTACATGACGCTTTTGTCTAAGTATTAGGCTGAAAGCCTGCAAACATTCTAGCTTTTAAAAGCAAGCAGTCTTCTTATGTAACAAGGTGTTCTAGTTACCTGTATTGTTATTCTATGTACCTCACTTACTTCGATTTTTTTCTGTAAAGGCCTTTTTAAAAGTAACTGATGTGGTATCTGGCTGATATGAAAACAGAATATTCTATTACATCTGGACCTTCAAGTGAAAGCATGGCTTTACTCTTCCCTGACTGATCACACCCAGTCTTACTAAATTTGAATCTGCAACTAAAGAGAACAATCTACAGAATGAGAATCTAGCACTTGAAATCTAATTCCAATTGATGACTTTCAACTTGCAAAATATAGGTCAAACTTGTTCCGTTGTTTTTATCATTCAGTTATTATTTCAAATGTGAATACAATACAGTTTACTTTGGTCAGTTACAGTCCTATGTGTCTTACCAGACGTATAAATTCTTACAGCCACTACCACTAACAAAACACAGTTAAGCCCAACACCCCCAAAGAATGTACCCATGATTCTCCTTTGCAATCAGGCCTTTCCCCAACTCCCAGTCCCAGCTCTATTTCTACTGGCCTTTTCTAGAATATCATATAATGGAACCATGTAACATATAATCTTTAGAAAGTTTGACTTCAAACAATCCATTTAAAATGCATCCAACTTGTTAAGTCTCATATTCCACGATATGGTTACTTTGGTTTACGTATTCCCTTTAGGGGGCTCTCAACTGTTTCCATTTTGGTGCTCACTGACACAGACTTTTTTGGTGAATATGAATTTTCATTTCTCTGCCAAATTCCTCTAAAATAGTTATATCATCATGCCTTACCATCAGAAATGTGTAAGTCGTTCTGCATTCATGCCAGCACTTGGTGCTTTTTAATCTTAACTAAGCTAGTAAGTGTATAAAAACAACATACTATGGTTATAATTCTGTGTATTTCACAACAGTGGTCACATTTGGTTTAACTTTTGGTAGCACTGCTTGAGCAATTCTGTACAACAGAAACTAGGAATACACTAAAAATATACCAAAAATTCGCAGTTGCCAGGTTCCTCCTATTAAAGACAATGAGAGAGGAAAAAGGATTTATCCAGTTTCTCAGACCTCTGTTTTTTCCATCAGATAATCCCTTAGCCTAATTTAAACCAGACAAAACTAAAGCATGAAAATGCTATAAGCCTGCTCAAATAACGAATGCAGTTCTACCTTGATATGATTTGTAAAGGCAACCAGATACTCATTTACATAGCAATACAGAAATGACAGGGGCTTCAGGTATTAGGACTTATCATTCAGTTTCTGCATAGGTACTGAATGTCAAATATTCAGATCTTGAAATCACAGCAATACAAGAAAAAAAGAAGAAAAAAAAAAAGAGGGTGTTTTACTTCCTTGATGCAACTTTACAGTCCACGTTTCCTTTGATATTTACCTGAACAAGACTGTTTTGGCATCTGACTATATACCTCTCTCATAGTATGGGACACCATTACACAGCTTGGTC
This sequence comes from Hydrochoerus hydrochaeris, assembly GCA_004027455.1. Lineage (NCBI taxonomy): Eukaryota > Metazoa > Chordata > Mammalia > Rodentia > Hydrochaeridae > Hydrochoerus > Hydrochoerus hydrochaeris. The sequence continues at coordinate 24,566 of PVLA01015039.1, read as the reverse complement.
TTTAATTCAGTGGATATAACAATGACTCAACTATGCTGGGTCTGAGAGAGAAACTGACTATGTACTAGTTAAGTTCCTTCTGGGTCTTTTTCCTCAAGAACTGTTCACCTGTAGATGGGGGTTTCTAGTCAGCTTGCCCTTCATAACACTATAATCACAACTGTGTTGACTCTGTTGATCAGTCATATGACTATATACTCTTGCAGAGATAAAGTAGAAAGTATAAGCAAAACTTTCTGGCCAGAACTATAAAATCAGTCTTTCAACCTAAATTACATCAGTATTAGCCAATATTTTGATCTGTATTTGTACTTAGGAAGAAAATGGTGTTGCTTATGTATACCAGGTATAACTTATATTTAGAAATATATACTATATGTAATTCTGACATCTCATAGATGTCATTTACAACAAAAATAATGTGGGGAAGCCCTTGTCTAAGAATACATATGTAGGTACTTATTATATCAGTGTTTCTTAGTAAGTGGAGTCTTTTATTTAAAGAATTCTTATATGGATAAAATCAGTGAGAGTGAAATCACCCTTGGTAAAGAATTATGAGGTTTCTCAAAGCTTATCCTGCTCCTTGATGCACTCCCCAATTGTTACTTTCCTCCAACCCCACAGAAACTCCAGACAATTTCAGAACATAGTAACAAAAATTCTGTCTTTGATAACTAAATACTAAGAAGTTACTCTCCTCCTGGAGAACAGATCACTATCTCCTTGTGAGATCAAGCCTCAAATCCAGACTCAAAGGAAGAAATGCGACTCTCTACTTGGGTACCCTCAATTTCTTTTTCCACTGACATGACCGAATAAACAACTCAGTGGAACAGATGCCTTCAAGGTCACTTTACTAAGTAATTCTAAGATTTACTTAACCACTGTGGATGACATAAATATAGCATCATCATATAAAAGCAACCCTTTTACAAAAGCAACTACAGAAACAGTAGTGTTCCAAACCACAGATTTCTGTGAGTTGTATAAATTCTCACCATTCAAAGTCTGATCTGTCCCCAACACATTCCACTCTGCTGGCAGCTTCAGGTGTCTGAAAGCCAATGAAACCTTCTCATCAAGAGAATTCACATCCCCAGAAGGGGGTCCTGAATGGTCAAGAAAACGAGTGAAGTTCAAAGCTTGCTGGTTTCCAGCACTGGTTGCCAGGAATTGAGCTGCATCATATGCCTCATCCTGGACAAAATGGAAGTCTTGTTCAGCCACCACAAACACGGGAAGGCCCTCCTTGGAAGCACAGAGCTGCACCTTCACTGTCTCACAGCAATCATGACCTAAAGGAAGAACAAGCCACAAAGAAAATGACATTAGAGCCCCTCATGAAAGGAGGACACTGGTGGGTCCTCTTAGCTCTTTTTTCATGACACACAACATTTCTCAATTCTTCCTTCCTCTGACCTCAAAGTACTTTGGTAAACTTCTTTAAACTATCAGCAGTTTCTGAAACTGGTAGTTGCAAGTCAGTTCCCATACAAACAGGAATAACTGTGTTTCTTACCTTTCACCAGGTTTGTGACATAGCATTTGGCAGAGAACAGGCTTTCAACAACAATTACTGCTGTACTGTTGTTCAACTTTAACAAATTTAAAGAATGAAAGCCCCACAATCCTGTAAGGCCTAGCGTACAACAGAAAATCTAATAGTTACTAAGCTGAGTTAGACCTGAGAAGGCAACAGGGAAAAATATCTTTCACATAAGAAATGTGGGAAGAATTCTACAATTCTCGAGCATTTGTCTTATTATCACTACTATAAAATAAAACAATTGATGAAGTACTTTGAAAAGTGCAAACCGATGTGATTTTAACTTTAAGATTATTAGGTAATCTAAGACCTAAAAAAATAATAATTGTTACTTGACATATTTTCTTCTGTCTCAACCACTAATAAAGAAACAATGAACTCATGAAACCATCTGCTTCACATAACAAGGATGTGATGCCGATGTTGTTCAAGAAAAGCAAAACCATAGCACCTAATATACAGAACAGAAGGTATCCCATGAGCTGTGACTTTAGGCAGCAACCTACATGCCTCCTCAAAGAGCTTAGCTTAAGCCAAATAAGCAAGATATGATATCATCATCTTTCTGTGGGTAAGGTAATCTTGGAGAGTAAGATATTCTTCTACATGTCTAACCTCTTAGAATTAAATATTTGCAATATGAGAAATAGTCAATAAAACATATATTGCTTTTTCTCAGTTTTCAAATACTGATCTCAACTAGCCAGTACTATCTTGCTCTGTCACTACTCCTCTTCCATGATTCTTTTTGACAAGAAAATTAAGTTAGTGAGTTTCTTTTTTTTTTGAAGTATGCTACTTCATGCTCTGCCTGATTCACTCACAGGCACTTGTGTACCCATGGATTCCTTCAATCTACACCACATATATAGAACGCTTTTTGGCAGTACAACAATGCGGAAGGAACACTCTATATGGTCTACATGGTCTGTGAGTTTTCCCATGTTATGGACACAGTGGTATCAGATGTGAGCAAAACAAAGTTCTGTTACCTTTAAAAGAGAAAAATGTTTTTTCCATATGTCCAACAGAAAACGAAGCTGACTTTTCCACATAGGTCTCTCCTAGGGTCCATCTTCAGCCCTTTGTTCTTGTGACAAAAGAAATCTCTCACTGCTATGTGATTCTAGGGTGGTACTAAATCAAGTACTTACCCCACACAAGAATTATGACAAATCTTTTTTTCAACATAACAATTTTATGATATGTAACTTTATAGATGAAAAAACTGAGACTTCAAGAAATAAAATTACTTGTGCACAGTTACACAGCTATTAAATTCATTATTCAGAGCCAAAACTGATGCCAAAGGGCAGTGGGTTTTGTACCACATTGCCTATGAACACTAAACCCTTGTCTGAAAGGAGTCTAACAGCTGGAATGACTGGCCAGTGTGATTGATAAGCAAGAACAGGTTTATGAATCACCAAATCAGCCTTCACACAAACATATAACTCCTGTTGCCTTCCAAATTGAATTCTTTCTATGAAAAGTATTGAAAGCCAAAGCTTCTTTTGCTTGAGCTGGGTGTATGTGCACACAGGCATGCGTATATGTGCATTTAAATTCAACATGTTTAGAATTTTTACATTTAATATATGAAATTAAATTAGACTTGATCTTTCTTTTTTTGTACAAAAATCTTACTCCTTTTTTTTTCTTGGTACCGGGAATCAAACTCCCAACCTCACGTTCGTCATGCAGGCACTTACACCACTAAGCTAAACCCCCAGCCCCCTCGATCGTTCTTGAAAGGGCAGCCATCATTATCATTATAAGCAGAAACTAGTCAGATTCAGGTAATAGGTTTGGGTATTTTTCTTGCATAAAGTGCTTCTTTGAAAATGTTCCTGTAACATCTGACTCAATTCTGCTCAATAGCAAGTAACTGGACTTATCACCAGGTTCAGGCATCACGATTAGAAGGTAATGATGAACAGGAAAAAAATCTCATCCCTCTGTACATTACAGTTTTTAAAGAAGACTAAAACAAGCTGCAGATAACTGAATCCAGTCTAAATGGGGTGGGCTCTTTAAGAAACATGACTGGGATGTGAGAATATTACAGTTCAAAGGTAAGCAAAATCAAGAAGCTTTCACCAAGGAGGTAGCAGCTAAAAACAGCCTTTGAAAGACACCGGATCCTCAGCCTCTCTGAACTCCAGGGGTTCTTCTCTGCAACCTTCAGAACACAAACATAATACTTTTTTTTTCTTCTCTTTTTTATTATTTACTTAACAGGCACTTCTACATCCTTGCTATGTGCCAGGCACTATTCTAAGTGCTTTAGCCAGCAACCATTCACATACTTCTCACATTAAGTAACTTGCCCAAGGTTATAAAGCTGACACAGCAAAAATTTAAATCTCAGTTTCACTGTTCTAATGTCCCCCCATACCCAATACTTAAGGATATTTAAGATGACTTAAACTTGGACAAGAGTACCAAGGAAGAATCAATGAGAAAGGAATAAATACACATTCAAACTTCACCTATGGCTAATAGATCGGCTTCGTTACTTCAATGGACCTCAGTCTCATCATTACAACACAAAGGGACAGTCTCTCTGAAAGTTAAGGCTTTTCTGTCTGTAAAAGCCATTGGGTTTTTAGATGAAAACAGAAAAGATTGGAAAATGGTTTTAAGGGTAGGAAACAGCTTTAAAAACATAAAAATGGAAGGAAACAGAATAAGCTTAATGTATGAACTATTACTACGTAAAATATTTTCAGGAAGATATTAACTAGTCTACATCTAATGGCTTGGCAGAAAAGATCTGGCTTCAAATCTGTTTTCTTACTCATTAAACGTGTGGCCTGAAGCAAAGACAACATCTAACACTGGCAAATCTAAGCAGGCCCCTAGCCTTGCAGAGCTGAAATTTGGAAGCCCAAACCCCATTCTTTGATACCATCACCCCAAGTGACATATGTAGTCTCACTTTATTTCCAAAGTGGGGTAGGAGGTAATATACTTCAGTCAGAAAAAATTAAAGAAAAAAATGTGGCTCATGGATTGAAGCAATAATGTTATTCCATTTACTAAGAATTAAACAAATTAATAAATTCCTGACAGCCCCAAGGTAGGTATGAATCAAGGTCAACAAAGATGAAAATCACAAATTCTGCATGTCAATGATAATGATGTAAATAATTTGGGATTTAAGTTTAATTGTCTTTCAAATCTACACCTGCTGTACTTAGAGGAAGTATTGTCACTTCCTAAACTATAGCTCACTGTTCTTACCCACCAAAACAGTACGCATTTCTTCTTACTAATTTCCCTCCCCAAGTCTATGCAAAGAGGAGAAACTGGAAGACCTAAATCAGAAAAGAAGTCATGGTGCACAAAATTGAACACCATTTATGGCCCATAAAATCACCTCTGCAGGAAGCACAGTGAAAGCCAGTGAAGTAACAGCACCTGACTCAAAGCTATGAAGTACAGAAGCATCTGCGTAAGAATTTATGTGGAAGGGCTAAAATGATTTAGATAGGATTGGGTAGCAGCAGACAATGGGGTAAGAAAAAGGTGATGTAAGGGTCTGTGTGTTGCTGGACTGCACAAGTATGTTTGTCTTATTCTGATGCAGTGGTACAAGAATTCAAGAGCAGATGTGTTGTATGTTGTGTCTTATGTCTAGATGTTCCCTCAAAGCCTTGCACAGCCATAGATGGGGCTTTTTCAGAGGTGGCTGGATCTAAAGAGTATGTAATACGGTGGTTGATTCATGGTACAAAACTAGGATCAAGGGCACTAGGATTAAGGGTGTGTTATCCACCTAAAGTAGCTTAGATAAGATATAAGGAATAGATAGAGCTGTGGTCATCCCTTGTTGCTTTGTTACCTTCTGCCCACCACAATTTGTTTCTCCTTTGCTATGCCTGTCTGCAACACCATCCTGCCTTAGAGACAGTCAATAATGGACTGAAACTTCGAAAAAACTGAATTAAATAAACCTTTCCTCCTTTCACTTTGGGTGTGAGGCATTTTGTCTCAGCAATAAGAAAAGTAACTAAGATAAGATAGAAAAGTATATAGGTGAGGCTGAGCATGGTGGTATACACCTGTAACTGCAGCTAGTGCAGAAGCTGAGGTAGGATTGTAAGTTGCAGGCCAACCTGGGAAGCTTAGTGAGACCCTGTTTCAAAATTTAAAAAACAAAGCAAACAAACAAATAAAGTTATACACACACACACATACACACACACACACACACACACGAGATCACAACAAACTAGGGCTACAGATGTGGTTCAGTGTTCCCTGAGTTCAAACTCCACTGCCACAAGGAAGAGGAAAAAAACAGAACAAAACAAAACCTAAAAACCAGAAAGAAGAAAAGTGTGTGGGTCATCTATTTGTGTATAAAGAAAAATGGAACTATATAGGAATGAAGAACATTAGACCATGAAAGGCCATGAAACTGGTATCAAAGAAAGCCATCCAATTGTTAGTGTACATTTCTCTTTAAATATGAACTCACAATCTGAAGGAGAAAATGAATCATTTTAAGTAAAATATACCATTAATCTAAAATTTATTTGGTAAAGCTACAGGATTATTTTTCAAAAGACAAAAAAAAAGTTGAAAGAAGAGTGTACAGTTGAGAGTTTCGTGGATAAATCTTCATTAAAGAGTAAGTAGGAAGAGTTATTACTGATCAGGACCAAAGTACCTCCCCTACAGACCCTACTGTCTGGCATTCAACCGCACAAGGTCAGAAGGGCTACTATCTTGTACCAATGTTTCCTGTTGGGCTCAAATGGTTCTTAAGATTAGTTTTTAATCCCTATAACCTTTCAGATAAAGCATATAAGGAAAAAAGACATCAGCAGTATTTTTTTAAATTAAAGGCTGTATAACATCGTAATAAAACTAAAACTTCTTACTACTATAAAATAGTCCTAGAGACAGGACTACTTTCAGGGGGCCATGAGTCTTGACTGATTTTGTATATAACGGATGCGGGCTATTAATGTCTACATCTATATTTCAAAACCATGGGGTGGAAAAACCATATTCAAGTTAGTATGTAATTACGATCTAAGTTTTTGCATTAAAACAATAGCTATAATAGAACAGCAAAATTTCCAGCTAGTTCTATGGTATTTTCCTCACATTCAATTTCCTAGTAACAAGAAAAAAATTTAAAAATCACAACCCTCTCTTCATAAGGGAAGTTTGGAAAATGTTATTGTCCTTCTGACAGAAGGTATCCTAGAGAATTTAGAAAGGAAGGAGGGAGAGAAATATTTGAAGAAACATGGGCAAAACTTTAATTCAATCCTTAAAACTGCCTTCTGAATTTATCCAGCAGGTTCAGTTCATTTACAACTAAAATAAAAAATAAATTATGAGGTGAAGAGCCACGCCCCAACTGAGTGAACTGTAAGGGGTCCTACATAATGCTGGCCCTTAGCTGTAGAATCAGAAAATACAACTTTGAACCCCAGGCTCTTCTGCAGACAGGTTTGATTATCCTGAGAAGTCATTTGACCTTGAAGTCCATTTCTTTGCACATAAAATGTGAATACCACTAAAAAAAATTAAATCAGAGATGGTCATGTACAAAGAACTGGTGTAAAACCGGAACCTGAAACTGGTGGTTATTATTAGCTACTAAAATGCTGCTGGTTCAGGTAACTCAAGTAAACTTTCACAAAGAGCTTCTCTGGCAAGCAAGGCCAACAAAGCTTCTGAGGCAATTGTTGCATTGGCACTAAAGAGCTGAAACAAAAGGGGATGGTAAGGATAATCAAAAGCACAAGAACCAGTTAGATGACAAACAATTTAACTATTAATGAATCATCTAATCCACACCTTCTCTAAACTCAAGAGGTCAGAGTATATGTGTGTTCATAAGGTTAGGCAAGCTTTCCTGCAGGCTTCTTATCACTCTATGAAACATCTGCACCCATGGAAACAAAATACTGCTACAGATAAACAAAGCTGCTTTAGCATGACCCAAGAATTACTTCATTTCCTGTTAAGCTAAAAGTGGAACACATCCCATCCACGCCTTCTCTTTTGAGGATAAAACAACTAAAACTTCTATTTTTTATCAGCTATCTAAAAAGGAGCCCTAAAAGTGCCTGCTGGGCCAGTCAGGCCCCATCTCACACAGATGTCATCTAAAAGAAAGGATGTATTACTAGTCAATGGTAGAAAATATAACAGTAATGTCTTTTACTACTCATTTGGCACCAAAGTATTTAAAAATTTAGTGTCTGTCTTTTAAAGAGACTATAACAGGGATAAAGGAAATTTTCTTTTCAGACCCAAAGTTTACTAAGAAACAGGATTATGTGTGGAAATATGTATGACTGGCAGCTTTTGGTGCTCTACTCATTGACATGTGAACCTGGTGCATTCATAAAACATTTCCACATGTACAGGAATACTAAAGCAGGGAGGAAGTTATCAGCAAGCACAGGAGAAAATCTTACTATGTGCAGCTCTGCAGAAGAGGCTAATATTAAAAACTTAACTGTTTCAATTCTAACCGGTATCTCTAAGGCAGTGTTTCTAAACTTTCTCCCCATCTCTCTAAAGAACCCTGTTAGATGTTTTTCTCTAATAAACTCCTACACCTCATGACATTTTAGTACCATCAATATACCATATATTTGTATATGCTTATCTATGCTTTATATGTAAAGACTAAGTTTTAGTTTTTGTGAGGGTTGTGTGTGTGTGTTTTGTTTCTGACCCCCAAGATCCAATTTGTATTACTCTATGGAGGAACTCACTCTTGTTTTAGGGCATGTCCTAGAATTCCAATGCTGTGTTCAGTGCCCCAAAGTAATAAGGTATGTCCTCATAAGAGAGGACAGTTAGACAAATGATAAAAGATGTTTCGTCCTTTAACTAATTCTGTTTATTTTTCCAGTGCAACCACTACATGTATCTACTAGAACCAATACAGTAGTTTCAGGTTTTAAAGTATAAACTCCAGCTATGTATAGAGCCTTATAATAGAAGTACTTCAGAATAGGGAGATTATTTAAAGATGTTCAATAAAAAAATGATTGGCCATTGGAGGGAGAGCTAGACATCAGCCTTTTACCGTGAGTCAGTGCCATTCACAGATTTGCAGGGAAAGAGAATAAGAAGTCAACAAGAAGCAAACCCTCCCTGCAAAGCGGCGCCATGCATGGGCTGCTGAAGGGAGAGCCAGACAACAGCTTTTTCCCATGAGTCAGCGCCATTTGCCAACTGGGGGAGAAGAAAACAAGAAGTCAACAAGAAGCAAGCCCTCCTTGCGAACCAGCACCATGTGCAAGCCATAGAGACAGAGGCAGATGCCAGCCCCTACTGGCACACAGGCTGGGAAACAAGAGCCAACCCCCCATCCCCCCCTCCCATAAGTGACCAGCTGATCTGGAGAAACACAGGCTGTGCTGATGGCTCCTGAAGTGGAATACAATTTAATGCTTGTAGTGTTTAGTGTTTCGCTGACTTTGTAGGTCTAAAGCCGAGGGTCTGAGCATCTATTTCAGAGGATGGTGACCATTGTTGATTCCCAATTGTTTTTTTGGTTTTTTTTTTTGGTGGGGCAGGGAACTGGGAATCTAACTCATGACTTTGTACTTATCAGGCAAATGCTTAAGCCACTGAGCTAAATCCCCAGCCCTATTATCTTATTTTTAAGTCCTGTATCATTTTCACTGTTTTGTTGGCTTGGATTTTGTTTTGTTTTGTTTTGATTCTACTGTATCTAGAGACATGGGCAGCTATAAAGATAAGATACACTAAGGCAGTCATTTTGGATTTACTACTATCTTGTTTTTGAAGTCCTCATGTATTCATTTTCTTTTTATTGGTTCTATTCTATTCTGTTTTGATTTTTACTATGTCTGAAGGTGTCTGCAGCTATTTCGAAGACAGCAGATGGCATGATGGTAACCATTGTTGATTTCAAATGGCTTTGAAGTCCTGTGTCACTTACACTGATTTGTTTTGATTGGCTTTGTTCTGTTTTGTTTTGCTTGGTTTTGTTCTCTTTAAAATAAAAAACATTAAATAAAAAAGATTCATTTGATAATGGGGTAGGGATAAAATTCCCTGATTGGGCTACTTGAAAGCTTATAACTTCTTTTCAAATGTTTTTCAACTTGATAGTCTTTGGACATCTGCTAGAAAGAGTCTTTCTTGACAAATTTCTTGTGAAAGACACATTATGTTATAATCCTAGGACTACCTCCTGAGGCCTGGGCTACAATTTTCATTAAACCCTGAAGGACTTCTTAATAGTGGTAAATTTTTTTTTTCTTTTCATGACAAATCTACTTTATATAGTATCATTCTTTATAAGCAAGAAAGAAAATATGTAAGAATAGAGTCTAATTTTTGGTCAATGAAAGGTTGTAGTTTTCTGTCAAATAAGAACCCTTGCTATGAATCCTAAAAGTAAATAGCCAAGCTAAAAAAAGATTTTACTTTATGAAAGAGTCTACATCAAAGCCTTTCATAAAAGTGTGGAGAATTCATTTAACATCTTGTTCCATTTTTCATTCTGAAATCACTGTTTGCTTAAATTATTTTATTAATAAAAGTGAAGAAAATAAAACAGCACATGTCTTTCAACAATACTGAGATTTCTTTACACTATCAATCCTTCATAGGTATTAGAAAGAAAGAAAAAAAGGAAGAAAGAAAAGAGAACCTTAGCTTTATCTCTAGAAGAAAATCATTGGGTAATTAAAATTAATTATTTAGACTAGGTTTCTATGAAGCAACAACAATGGGTTATTTTATTTTTATTTATTACAAAGGTAAGATTTTTCATTAGAAATATATTTCCATTTCAACCTATGTTTCATAACAAATTATAATCTTTAATCAGTCATCTCATAGGTATTTTGTATCTAATACTTTATTATAAAACTTGTACTTATTTCTAGTGTTAGAGACTTATTTTCAAGAGAAGATATTCTTTTCAGTCTTTGAAATACTGAAATTACTGGATATTATATGTTATGTTTTGGGGGTGTGTCCCCCCCCCTCGCAAGCCTCATGCAGGCTATTATTTGTGACTGTCTCGTTGTCTAGTGCTGGGATTGGTGGTATGAGTGCTGCACCTCCCCAAGGGCAAGTAGACAAGAATACCATATCAGGGAGGGGGAAAAGCATGCTTTTCCTTTTTACCCTTTTAGCTCTTGTTTGCTTGCAGCCGTCGTGAATGGCTGCCCCTTACCCACACTATCCTGTCTTGGAGTCAGCAGAGTATGGATTCAAACCTCTATGAATTGTAAGCTAAATAAACCTTTCTTTTTTCATTTTGGACGTCAAGTATTTTGTCTCAGCAACAAGAGAAAAGTATCTAAGACATTATACAAGTAAAATACTCACTATAAAGCTTTCAATAAATTCAAAGGCAGACAAAATAGAAGGTCAAAGTCTCTATCTACCTGTCACCCAAGATGTCTTCGTATCAGATTTTTTAAAGGGGGGAATTAGATCTTATCTATACTTTCAGTGGCAGGTAGGCAAGAAAAGGCTACTACCTTAAGACACCTTTATACCTTCTAATATCCTCCCCATGCAAGTTTCTTATTAGAAAACATGCAAAGAAAAGAAAATACAGATAGGAGAAGTGACTGTGAAGCAGGGTATGTACATGCACAAGCAACTTTCTATAAATCAACGTATGAGAACCAGGATGAATTTCAAAGCAATGGAAACACTGTCCTATTACGTGGCATAAATTCCTAAAAGAAATCTTTTTAGCACGCACCAGTAAATAAACAAAAATACTTGCCCTCAAAAAGCTAACACTGTAGTAGGAGAGATAGAAAATATGGTAAGTAAGCAAAATGCATGTGTTAAAGATTGGTAAGTGCAATGGAGAAAGATATAACAAGGAAGGGATGCTGAGTTGAGTGTTTCTGTAAGGTGGGCACAAAAGACCTCATGGTAAGAGTAATTTGAATAAGGACTTACAGAAAAGGACACCAAATCTAAGAATTCCACAAATGCAGACTTAAGGTAGTTTTGAGTCTAGCTTTTAAAAAGTTCTTTTTAAAAGATCCCATGACATAAACAAGAAACTGAAAACTAAGCTACCAAAATGCTCCCATCTCTCATACTTAAGTCTGCCTTGACCATCACTGGCCTTCCACAGGTACAAGACAGTCTTTCAGGAACTCCCATATTCTTTTGTCAGCTCTGCTGTGATTAGGCAACATACATCAGCAGAACACGGCAGGGGGGAGACGGACACAGACGGTTGGGCCTATAAGCATGAACCAAGAATATGAGATATAGGTAAAAGGAAAACTCATCAGAGAAAAATGACATGACCCCAAATAAAGGGGTCAGGAATAACTTCTGGGGATTCAAACAAAAACAAGAGGAAAAGAGCAGAATACAAGAGCCATTCTAGTTGGTTTTAGTTGACAGTTAACAGTACTTGAAGTATATATGCACAAATGGGCTGGCTGGCAAAGGGGATACTCAAGACATACAAAGAAACCCAAAACCAAGGGAAGAAATGTACAATGAAGTTCACAAAGGTAGGCTGGAGGCCATGTATAGGATATGACAGAAACTTAAGAGCTCCGGGCTGTCATGTAAACACAGCAGGGCTTACAACTCCAGAGAGTAACTGCCTACCACCATTCTCAACTTAAGGGCACTGCTAGTGAAGGTTTGAGTCTCCAGAAACATTTGTCTCCACTAAGGGGTTCTGGGATTAGATTGAGTATCACAGCCAGGATCCAGGGCCAAATTCTTGACATAACTTTCTCCTGTCTTACGTACCTCCCCTTTCTTACACACTTACATGCATGCACTCTAATTTGGTCTTTGTAACTCAAGAAAACATACACGTATAAAAATTATGCCCATTCCTTTTCTTTGAGCCTAGGCAGGGACTAACTGCTTCTACCTATTGTTTCTCCCCATCACCAACACATAATACATGTTTAATCATGGTGATACTGACTGTTACCTGCAAGATAACAGACAACAAGTTCCAGCTAAGCCTTTCCAATATGGCATTAATCACAAGATGACTGCAGCTTTAATTTACAAAGAACAGTACCTAAAACTCTTTGCAAAGGAAATTAGTATCCATCCCAACTGCCTTCTTATATTTCCTAGCCTTGAAACCTGGAGAAAATATCCCTAAGGACCTTCTAGAATCTTTGAATCTTATATTCTCCAAAATTATTTTTTCCAAGGAGGACAAATAAAACTTTTAATTGTCATAGTTTTCAGAATTTGGTAGGTACAAGATATAGTTTATATGAAATGATTTATTTTAGTTTATATGAAGTGGCACAGAAATGAAAAATCAACAAGCTGATCAAACACCAGCAAGGCCACATACATGACAAAACTTAATAATTTTATATTACCTAAACTAAAGCAAACCAACAAAGTGGAACCTCTACAAAATATTGACAGCTTGCTCATATCTATTTTATTAATTAAAAGGAAATAACTGAACTGTCAATATCTTTATGGCTTCCTTCTCCAAACACAAATCAATACATTGTCAGATGCTAGAATAGGCAGAGAGAGAATTATCCTTTATCATCCATTTCTGCTAGAAATAGCAATGTACTGGTGACTCTGTGAATTTTTAGTTAGTTTTTAATTATTTTACAAGTATAAGAGGAATAATGAATAAGTTTTCATTCCACAATGAATTACTGTGTAAATATCTTAGGTAAATTTGAGTTTCTGAAAGATTCTGTATTTTTCTACCTAAAAATTTTAAGACTGAACTTAATTTTAACTCATTTTAACTTTTGATTTTGCTACTATGAAATTCAGAACAAAACAGGCATTCCCATCAAAATAATCATGTAAGTACTTACATATGGGCACATACATTTTAATTTGCCCCCAAACCACAACATTCCAGAAATTACTATATGCATTTTTGCTAATCCTGATTTTTACCTTTTAATTTATAACATCACTTTATTTCACTTATTTCTAGTTAGGTTCAAGTTTTTGTGAAAGCAGCAAGATATAATATGCATTTAAAGATCTGACAACAATTATCCTGCTTCATTCTATCACTATACTTATGAACATAAAACAGAAGTGTTCAAGAATAGTAAAGGCTAGAAAAGATTCTATTCAAGTACTGACCAGGAGCAATGGTTTCCAATTTATCAGAAGTGACCTTCCGAGTACTTGCACAATGATGAAGGGTAGAACCTGAAAATACCAAGTAAAAAACTACATCATCTTCAACTTTGTCCTCTTCAGCAAGCAGTACAGTAAGAACACAATGACCCTAGGAAAGAAAACACAGCAAGTTTGTATCAGTAAGGTTCCTCTTAGAAGCCTCTCTCTATAAAATATATTTAAGGAAAAAACAAACATCATCTAAACAAACTGTGCACCTGTTCTAGAATGTTTATATAAATAGCAACATTGAGTACTTAGTGTGCCAAGATCTCTTATTCTTTTTCAGTTTACATTTTGTTTTGCTTTGTTTCGTTTTGAGACAGGGTCTCCCTGTGTAGTTTTGGTTGGTGTTGAACTCAGCAATCCCTCTGAGTGCCAGATCAGCTTACATTTTAGTGAAGATGATTAAATAAACAAGTAAACTAACATGGTAACTGTATATTTACTTAATGAATTGCTGTCTTGGGGTTTAAAAGGCAGAGAAATGGTGGCAGTAAATTAAATAACTAGATTCTCATAGTCAGAATGCTCAATTTGTGTTCCTGTCATAGCAAAAATTCTCTAAATTTCACATCGTATGAATCACTACAATTGATCTACCCTCCAACAAAGACAGCACAGCCCTCAAGTGACCTGTATGGAAAGCATGAAAGGGCACACATAAGCTTGGACTTTAAATACTGTGCACTGCAGTCCAACCTCAAAGACTTCCCTTGGATCTAAACTTCATTTTCTTTATAACTATATACTTAGAGACAAATCTTCTCTTCTTACAAGTAATATATGAAATTTCTTGAACAAATTCAGTTCTCATCTGATTCTATTAGGATGAGAAGTCATGTTACTTTTTGTTTGTAGTAATTTGTGTCCTCTAACCATTTGACATCCCTGCTTTTCTTCTATCCATTCCTCCACTAAGGCACTGTAATCAAACAAAAACATACCAGTAACACTGCCCTTGCCTTTGTAACTATTTAGAAGACATCTCTGTCTTTTCCTTACAAATATTTGACTGACTTTACAGGTAAATCTGGTAGTCTGAGCATCTATCTAGAGGATAATAATATGTTATAGCAACTATGGAGAATTTCGTTCTGTCTTATTGTTGAAATCCAATATTGTTCTGTTTTGCTTTGTCTCATTTTATTTTATTCCCTTTAAAATAAAAAAAAAATATTTTTCTAGCAGGTTTTATACTTTTTTTTATTGAGGCCAGTGGTTACACATACTCTACAAATAGTCCTAATTACCATTTTTCTACTTGTGAACAGTGCATAATTAGTGTTATAACCATAAACTGACCAAAGATTTAAAGCAAAAATGTTCAAGGAAGATTTAATATTATTAAACTTTAATGATGAACCATAGGAAAAAAAAATAAAATCTTGCCATTTGAGCATCAAAAATTGCAGGGAAAAATTATTACTACTTATAACACTTCTTTGCTATGCAGTTTAGCAACAATAAATAAATTCTGTAAGAGAACTATGCCACCCTGTGGCCGCATCTTATTAAGCCCAGCAGCACAATGAAGTAAAAGGTCACTTTTTATTCAACACTGAAAAGGAAGGATCATCAAATCTATTAACAAAAATGCTTCAGTAGATCAGCTCTGGAAACAGAGTTCAAAGTACTAACTAGAGCCCTTCATGTCTCTCACTTTACTCCAGTGTCTTGTGCAGCACCCTACATATGGCAGATGCTCAAATCTGCAATATATAAGTTAGAACCAGAATCTCAAATCAACTGTAATGCAATTGCCTTGAAGCTAATTATTAACACAACTATTGAACTAAAGAGTTCCAAACCACCTTAACACAATACCACACATCAATGAAACAGAATTACAGCAAACTTCAGTCCCTACTCAAAATTATACTTCTGCCTTGTACATAGGCTCCCTCTCTTGGAGACAGGTTTGAAAAGTGTAAGCCGATAATATATTTAGTATCTTCTGGCATAATGTAACCAGTAAAAACAACTGCAGTACATGTAAGAGTCAGTTTCTCAGGGTATTGCAAAAGCATTATATTCTGAATAAGATGCAAATGAAATTTCAAAAACTTCATCCTTTTCTGTACAAGATAAAAAACTGTGACCCTTAGGATGACATCCAGTCTCCCACATGTTTTGTAGGACTCACAGTGGAGAAAGGTTTTTACATATTGAAATGATTGGTTTTTAAAAACGAATTTTAATGTGAAAATTATATAAAATTCACAGTTCACGGTCCCTAAGTAAAAACTTTTACTGGAATCCAGTCATTTCCTTTCATTTCCACTTAAAATTTTTAATTGGAATTTTTCTTTTTCTTGGGGGGGGTGGTGTGTGTGCCGGTGATCGAACTCACTCCCTCGTGTTTACCAAGCAGGTGCTTATACCCTGTGCTAAACCCTGAGCCTCTAATTGGAATCTTTTATTTGGATTTCTCACATGGGAATTATAAGATTTGGGGGGAGGGGGGTAAAATCATGATTTCCTCTCCACGTGAAACTCAACATTTTGCTTAGGGACTCTCTGTGACCACATTAATGAGACCTGGAGCCTTCCTTTCATTGAGGTGCAGAGGACATGGCTAAAACAGGCAGTTAACATTCTTTTATCGAAGTTTTCCATATCAACCACTTTTCCACTTCTGAGGCAAAAGTTTTAAATTGCTTTCATATCATTAATAGCTTTTTTTAAATGTTAACAGTTACACAATCTTATGTCCATAATATTAAACAAAAGGGGGAAAAGACACTTCACTGTTTTGAAAAGCCACTTGAACTTTAAATTCCAAAGACATCTGGAATTAAAGCACCTGGTCTCCCTTAAAGGAGCACTTCCTATACTTTGATACAGTCTCTAAGAACAAATAATTTCATTTCAGCCATGGAATTCCTATTTTGCTTAAGTAGTATCAGGCACCTATTACTTGAGATGGCCTTGAAACATTAAGCAAGTAGAATGGATAAAACTAATATAAGATCTAAGAATTTTTATTAAGGTGGTTGCTTTAATCCTACCCCTCTTGAAGGATACCCTGGTAAATTATCCTGTTATTCAAAGAAAGGACCAGCCCACAAAACAGATAAAATCATTTTGGCCATAGTTAACAAGTCGGTCATGTTACCAACTACAACAGAAAAACTTATTAACAAGGGAAGTTTTCAAAACATTCTTAATTATAATTTTAACTTGACCGAACCGCAGGAAAAGAAGACATCTATGTCTCCACTTTTGTAATCTCAGGAAACAATGCTCTTCTTAAAAAGTATTATCCCTAGAAGAAGTCAAGATGGCCAATCAGTGAGCAACAAAATACAAAGCCTCCGGTACAAACAACTCATATGCCAGATTAAAACATCCTGGAGAGATCCAGACAGAGGCAGATGGATCCTCTTAACACAGGAAGAAATTAAACCGTAGAAAAGCTCATCAAAAACACATCGGGACTACAACTGGAACAGCTAAAACTTACAAGACACAGCATTTTCGCTGCGACCCGCCGTTTGCACCACTCTGATTTTGCTCGAGCTTGAATCAGTGCCGGCCAGCAGAGCCCCGCAAACTCATTCTTGCCACCACTCACAAGAAGCACAGCAGCGCTGAAGTTGGGGGTTGGTGAGCTCAACAGAGAGCGGAGCCAGCAAAGGGACCTTCATTAATCCACGGTCCGTGCTGGGAATAAGGACCCCCCCCACACCCAGGGGCAACCAAATGGGTGACATGTTGGAATCTGGCAGGAGAAACCTGAACTGGAAGCAACAGTGACTTCCGTTGGTTGCTCCCTCCACAGAGCAGATTCCTGGGATTTGCTTGGACTGGGCCTTGCCCCTGGCCAGGACCCAAATCGATTCTCTGAGCCTAGCACGCACTAAGTGGGTGAAGGCACCTGAAGTTGGCTGGCCTAGTGGGGAGGAGCAGGAATAAGCAGCCCCTGCTTACACCTCAGTGACAAGAGCAGGCAGGAGAGGGCGAAGGTAACTTGGCAGCATGCTTCGGAGGAAACGTGGCCAACAGGGAAGGGGGCTGGGACCTGCACTGTAACCTGTGTGGAGGAAGCCAGGACCATGACAGGAGAGAGAGGCAGGAGGAGGCCCCCAGCCCAGAATCCTGAGAGCACTGATCCAGGAGAAGGAAAAACAAGGGAGACTAAGGGTGGCAAACACACAACACTAGACATGCCTTCAATGGACATTAAGAGATACCTTTGGGACCTCGTAGACGAGCTCAAAACTGAAATTTTTAATCAGGTAAAGCAGGATATGAGTAGAGTAATAAAAGAAATGCTCTCAAGAAGCATCTCTCAGGAAGATACAGACGGAAGAAGGGAGGAACACATGCAAAAAAGGAAACATTCAATAAAGAATATAAAGAAAATATAGAATACATGAAGCAGATTCAAAGAGACTACCAGAAAATTTAAAACTCCATTGAAAGCTGACAAAACTCCTTAAAAGAAACTAAGGATAGACTTATCAAAACTTGAAGACAAGTTTGCAATGTGTGATCATGAAAGGAAAGATCTCTTAAAAATAACAAGGAAACAGGCAGTAACAATACAAAGGCTAGAAGATGACAAGAGAATCTACAATTTAAGAACAAGAAACGTGAACAAAGAAGCAAGAATACATACAGGCGAATTACAAAGGCTATTCACGGAAATAATTAAGGAAAACTTCCCAAGCATGGGAAAAGAAAATGACATTCAGTTGTGTGAGGCATACAGAACTCCAGCCACCCACAACCAAAACAGAGTTACGCCCAGACATATAATAATCAAGATACCAGAAATTCAACATAAAAACAGAATATTAAAAGCAGTCAGAGAAAAGAAACAGATTACCTATAAAGGAAAGCCCATCAGCATCATGGCTGACTTCTCGACATAGATCATCAGATCAAGAAGAGCTTGGAGCGAAGTATTCCAAGCCCTGAAAGAAAATAACCTCCAACCCAGATTGATGTACCCTGCAAAACTGTCACTAGAAATTAATGGAGAAACAAGATGCTTTCATGACAAAGAGGAACTGGGCGAGTTTGTGACCACCAATCCAAACCTACAGAGAATACTGAAGGACATTCTAGAGAGAGAGAAAAAAAATACCAGGATTTTAGGAACAGTGGCAGAAAGGCCTCAATGAGTGGGGCAGGCAGTAGAATGAAGGAGAAAACTAGACAAAGGCAGAAAAAAGCATAGCAGAGATGAAGCAGAGAAGGATAACTAGAAACTCTAACATAGATGGCCTTCATACACTATATTGTTAATAGTGCACCAGGATTTAAAACCCACATTACTCACATTACTCTGCTTAGATGTATTATATTCTGTTCCAGGCATTCTACCTGTACTAGATTTGAGGGCACAGACAGTAATCCCAAAAATAACAGGATATAGCATGGTAATCATCCTTAATTTCCTATTAACTTATTCTAAAGCTCTGTAAAACCTACACTGTTTTACCATGACTGATCATAATCGAATCTGGTTTGTTAGATTGCTGTTTTGTATTGACAGATTTTATTCAAAGCTGTTATGATTGATAGTATCAAGTCTGAGAGTATAGGCAACTGCACTTAAGATGACAAGATTCACTAGAATATCCACTATGGTTTGATTATTACCTGCCTTTGAAGTTTAATATTATCTACAATGTTTTATTTTCACTAATATTGTTATGTACTGCTATATTCAATTATGCCTGATGATATAGACAATTATATTGAAGATAATAAGAAACAACACAGTAATCATTGTAGATCACCTTGTACTGTGGTTTTATATGATGTTTTGGTTTCATGTTTTTATAGGAATTTGTTTTGTTTTGTCTTGCTATGTTTTTTTTTCCCTCTAATACAGAAAGGATAGAAATACATGTAGAGACTCATGCATGCATAGCTGTTTACACTCTCACTGTTTGAATATCTTCTTTGTATGCTTTAATTTTGTAACTTGAACAAGTATTTCTAAGAGGACAATATGTAATTTATTAACTAGTGATTTCTTATTATTTTTTTTGAAATTCTGTATCTCTACCCTTTACATGCTTTTGTTTCTCATTAAATAAAAAAAAATTTAAAAAACCAGAAGAACAAAAGCAATCAAAACAAGATAGTAAATCAGTCAAAAAAAAATATTTTCCAAGTTTCTCCTTAATAAGAAATGTCTCCTTGAATCTGATAATTTTTGCAAGGTCCTACCTTGCAAATAACTATAGGACCTTGCAAAAATTAGTTATGCAAAAACTAATGAAAATGACAACTATATATTAGGCATCATTCTGTAACTACAACCAATCTCCAAAATATAAATATATTGTGATTCCAAAATATCATCAGATCACTTACTTGCCTATAAAAAGATTTTTATAAAAAGGTAATGACCAAGCATGATAGTGCATGCTTGTATTCCCAGGAAGGGAGGTAGAGGTAGGAGGACCACAAGGAAGGCAAACACAGGCTATGGGAGGTCCAGTAAGAGAAGTCCCTACTTAAAGAGTGGCATTCTTTCTATTAAGAGAAAACCCTCAGCAAGTGTGACGCATCTCATGTAACAACACTGCTATAGTTCTGTTAAGAGCAGTTCACTATTAGCACATTTTAAATCACACTGTTTTCTAACTTTTTTTAAGTCACACTGTTTTCTAACTTTTTAAAATTTGGTCCAAAACTTTTGATCCTATAGTACTGGTTAAGACTATAATTTCTGACATAAGACTGCTTAGAACTGAATCCAGGTGATACTCTATTTTTTGTTTAGCCTAAGGTATGTTATTTAAACTCTCTGTGACATAAAGGAGTCAGCAATCATACTGTATTTACATCATAAGGTTACTGCAAGACTCAACTGATTGATAAAAGCAAAGTATCTATGGCAGTGCATGGCACATGATAATTTTCAATAAAACACATCCACTACAGATTGAGCACTACTAATCCAAAAATTCACAATGCTCCAAAATCTGAAATCTTTTGGGCATCATGATAGTGTTCAAAAAGTTTCAAATGCTAGAGTATTTTAGATCTGTGGGATAGGGACACACACACACAAAAAAAAATCAATGGCTATTCCTAAATTATAGGAGGTAAAAGTCAACATGCTTTTCTTCTTTTCTGTATTTTCCAATTTAAAAAATAAACAATTATCTTTAAATGACATAAAGATTTTAAAATAATTTGCTCAATAACAAACACATTACCAAGGAGGCAAACAGAACTGTGATGGATACCACCTGGATAAAGTGATCAGACTAATCATCAAAAATTAGACAAATTTTGGAACATTCATTAAAAATAGAACTCCTACCAGCATGCACTAAAGACACATTATCACTTACGTTCTATTTTTTATGAAAGTTCCAAAACTGTAATCTAGTGAAAATCATCAGAACACACAAATCAAGGAATATTCCTGTATAAAAGGTAGCTTGTACTCTTCAAAAAATTCACAAATGAAAATTAAAGATTGAGGCATTATTGCACACTAAAGACTAAAAGATTTCCCAAATAAATACAACAAATGATCTTTAAACGAATTCAAAACAATAAAAGAAAATTACTTTTAAAAACATTACTGGAGCTGGGCATGGTGGCACATGTCTGTAATCCTAGCACTTGGAAGGCTGAGGCAGGAGGACGGTTGCAAGTTCTAGACCAGCCTGTGAGCTCAAGGTCAGCCTGAACTGCATAGCAAGACCCTGTCTCAAGAGGACAAAGATGAAGACGAAGACAAAGAAGAAGAAGACGACGAAGAAGACGAAGACGATGACGATGACGATGACGATGACGACGACGACGACGACGACGACGACGACGAAGACGAAGACGAAGACGAAGAAGAAGAAGAAGAAGAAGAAGAAGAAGAAGAAGAAGAAGAAGAAGAAGAAGAAAAATCCCAAAACACTGGGACAGCTGGCAGCCTATGAATGAGGCTTACATAGATTTAACATTAATCAACATTAAAATTCCTGGTTTTGGTAATTGTACCATGATTATATGAGAACATACTTGTTCTTAGGAAATACACAAACATTTGTGATAAAAGCATGAACTTTACACAACTTTCAGATAACAATAATAAAAATGATTTTGCAAATATGACCAAATGTTAACAGCAAATCTCAATTCAAAGTATACGGCATTTCCTTACAACTTTTCTGGAAATTTGAAATTATTTCAAAGTAAAAGGTTTCCATGAAACATCTCAAATAATTTATAGCACAAATATTCAAAGTTTAAAAATTCAAAACTAAAATTTCTGAGGTTATTTTCAAAGTCATATTTACTAAAGGCTCCAGAATTACGGAAAGGTTCTAGATTTAGGAAATTATAACAAAAATTACCTTTTGTTCAAAAAATTTAATGGCATTTCAAGGCCCTCCACAAATTACTATCCCAGTATATCAACATGACAGGATTTAAACCCATTAACATACATGGAGAAAGTGAAACCAAGAACATAACCAATACTAATTACTGAGCACTGCTCCAAGGTGCCTAAGCTTTCCATGAGGTGGCAATTATTACAGAAAGGTGAGTTGCAGGGGGGCAGAGACAGAGCTTTTCCAAAGAATAAAATGTAAACAAACACTTATCCCTTCAAAACGCACTGCAGCTAGTGCTCAATTTCACGAAAGACTCGAAAATCAGCTTAGTGAGTACACAGGTATTAGTCACTAATAATGCCATTCTTCACTAAAAGAAACTAAGGTACCTCAGAGATGTGGCTAAATCCAGGCCACAGTCAGGGTATGTAACAGCTGAGCATAAAACATCTCATTTTCTTAGAGAACACGCAAGTGTTTGATTTTAAAAGGGGGGAGGGTACATTCTTAAGGACAGAAAAGCTAGACTGAAGTGGACAAAGGTAGGACTTACTTGAAAATCAAACAATTAAGAATAGTAATGAATTGTAAGAAATTTTTTGTAAAATTAGGGGATCATGAATCCATACAAATAATGCAGATAAACAGAAGGGGTAACTTCACAAACAGTACAACAGCAGGGGCTGGTTGGTAAAAGGGAAGGAATGGCTGGAGTGTTAAATTTATCATTTTGTAACTATAATGACAGATTCAGGCAAAAATTATCAATAAATGGTCATTTCATTCTAAGTGGAAATTCTGAATAGGTATGAGAATATTTTCACTGTTTTAAACTGTCTCCCCACACACTGCTTATCAGTAGCAGAAAGGTTTATTTTTTCAGTGAAGAAAACTGTCAATACCTTGACTAAGTAATCAGGCATCTTAATAAATACAAATAAACATTGTGTACCTCCAGATGTGATACCCAAGGACATGTTACATATGCATTAGCTTGACTAGGAGAGCAAAACCTTAATCTAATCACAAAGAACATCAGACCATGAGAATTGCTCTATTTAAAAAAAAAAAAAAAAAGAGGCCACTGTATTCCTCAAAACAGCTAGTGCCATAAAACTTAGTTGGTGACATGCTCCAAATTAAACACAGCTAAAGACACTAAGTAAAAGCACTTCTGATTTGAAACTGTTGGCAGAGAACCAGGGCTCACCAGGAGGTGATCCCCACCTGGAAACCAGCACCACATGCAGCCTGCTGCCAGAGTGGAACCAACCAGACCCAAGCCTCTCTCTGTGAGTCAACGCCATTTGCCAACTGTAGAGAGATAGAACAAGGCCTCAACAAGAAGCAATCCTGGCCTGGAAACCATATCATTTTCACTGTTTTGTTGGATTGGATTTTATTCTCTTTTGTTTTGTCTGTTTATATTAAATCTTGCTATTTAAAAGACAGCAAGACATATTACGGTAGCCTTTTTGCAGTCACTATTGGCTTGTTTTGAAGTCCTTTATTGCAGTCACTGTTTTTTTTTTTTAATTGTATTTTGTTCTGTTCAATTTTGCTATGTCCAAAGGTATCTGCAGCCATTTTAAAGACAAAAGGCATTATAATAACTTTGTTGGTTTCATAACGTTTTGAAGTCCTGTATCATTTATACTGGATTATTTTAACTGGTTTTACTGTTTTATCTTCCTTGGTTTTATCCTCTCTAAAATAAAAAATAAAAAAATTTTTAAAAATGCTTTTTAAAAAGCACTTCCCAAACCTATTGTGATTTTAAGGGTGCGTCCCTATTCATGAGAAATGCAAACTAGATCATTTTAAGAATACAGAAGCTGGATGTATATAACACATTGACAAGGGAAAAAACTATGTCTATAGGTATAGATAGAGTACAAATGATAAAAGAAAATAGAAGGGGCCAAGGTTTTAGCTAAACAGCGTAAGTACCTGCCTGGGAAGTGTGACATCATGAGTTTGATCCCTGGTACCCTCCCACCACCCCCCAAAAAAGGAAAAATGGAGTAAAATGATAGCAACTGATATTTTTTTCACACTGTTTTTAGAAAACTTGTATACAATTATTTCAAAATACTTTTAATACTTTTGAAATAATTCCTAATTTAAAAGTTGTAGAAACATAAAGGGAAAATTTGAAAAACTCAGCTTTAAAAGAACTAAGGATTATCTAGACTCCCCCACGGGTAACCAGCACAGGCAGAAAGAAGCAGCCAGTCCAGCCCCAGCACACATACAGGCCACCACTGGGACTCTCACAGATAACCAACACAGGTCCAGGGAGAAGCAGCCAGCTACACCTTGGAGAAGCCACCAGTATCTGGAGAAGGCTGCCCCACAACCCATTGCCTCCTGGGGAACCTGGGCTAGGAGAAATCCAGGTGCCTGACCCATCCCCCCACACTGTGCATGGGTAGGCAATGTCAGAAGCACCTGGGACGCCACAAAGAGCTCATCTGGAGGAACCAAGGAAAATGTCAAGATGAAAGAGCAAAAGGCAATCTCTGGCCTCTAGCCACAAAGAACAAGTCCAGGAGATA
>PVLA01015038.1:0-27393 GCA_004027455.1 Hydrochoerus hydrochaeris | reverse complement strand
AGGGGGAGGGGTCTCCGCATGAGCTGTGGCAATAGGGGAGTGGAGGTATTTTATCTGACAGGTCTGAGAAACAAGAAAGAAGAGAGTCAGGTGACAAGCCGATAAAGGGGGAGGACCTGTGATGCGAGCCAAGAATTTGGGGGGCCTTGTAGGTTTGGAATAGGTCAGGGCGCGCCTGCAGCTGGACATAAGGTATTTACCCTGACTTGCCGTGTCAGTAGTAAAAGTTAGGTGAATCTCTTAATGTTTGCCTCCTTGGCGGAGAGTTTGTTTTAGCCCCAGTGTATCTAAGCCAGCCCAGAGGAGTGGTTTTGTTGGGTAATGATTGATTGTTACCCATGTGTTCCAATGGGGGGGGGTTGGGAGGGCTGTGAATCAGCGGAGAATCCTCACCTCCAGTGAGGCACAGCCAGGAGTAGCATAGTCCCCACAATGACTTCTCTAGTCCTCACCAGCGGAGGCATGTGGGGTCCCGAAGGACGTAGAGGTCCCCAGAGGGAAGTAGGGTAGTAGGGGGTCGTCCTGACATGGCCACGATTTCCGACAGGCACCTCAAAGTGGAGTGGAGGGAGGCTCACCTTGGACCTGATGAGATGAAGGCCGGTGTTGAATGTTGGCTAGAAACGGCAAGGCTGAGGAGTCCTTGGTCCCAGAAGAAGAGAGAAAGAGAAAAGGAGGAGCAGAGAGGAAAGGTCTGTAGGCCATAGGGGGGCTCAGACCGGGGAACACACTCCCAGGAGCCACACAGCTTCCAACCGCTGGAGTCAGTGGCACCAACTGATTGAGTGATTTGTTCTTAATCTAGAGCATCACAGAATATTAAAGAGAGGAGGCAGCTAGATAAGAAAAGAGTTTAATAAGCGGGGAGGGCACGGAGGGAGTCACCACAAGGCAGGCTGTGGCGGCTCTCTGCAGACAAAGGGCAGGTTCTGCCTGACACAGGCTCTGGTGGGGGAAGGGCTCTGGTGGCTGGTAGTTTTGGCAAACTTTTGGGAGGGAGAAGCCAGAGGGGCTTCTGGGAAGAAGGAGGTGTGCATTATCATGGCACAGCTTTGAACCATTGCTATGATGATTGTGCTGTCTCTCAGACGGGGGATCTGACAATATCCCTGTGTAACCCAGGCTGGCCTTGAACTCACAGCAGTCCTCTTGTCTCAGCCTCCAGAGCATTGGGATGACATTTCTGATTCATTCCTTAGGGTGTATTTCAGTGTGGTGTATCCTTTTATGTTTCCCTCTGCCTAGGCAGAGTTAGGAGCTCTGTTCTGTTTTCTGTTGTCATGCTGTGCCTCTTATAAAAAGCTTTTATTTTCCTATCAGTCTTTTAAGAGTTCTGGATGACTCCAGGACTGTGATCTGGTCTCACTGATTACCACACGAAGGATTAGTAGGTATTTAAATTGTTTGGAAAAGGAGCAAAGATTGATGCAATCAGTTAGCAGCCAGGAGCATCGGAAATCAGTGTGGAAAAGGGAGCCAAAGGTAGAACACATCCTCCTGGGGGTTTGGGAGCCAGGGCTTCCCTGTTGGATTTGCCAGGAAGCTCTCTGCAGAGACCGAAACCACTGTGAAGTGAACATTTTTATGTTGTTACAACTTCTAATTTAATTTTTGTTTTTAATTTTAGGAAACACTCCTTTACATCTTGCTGTGATGTTAGGAAATAAAGGTTAGTATTTTATTTTTTCTGTTTAACTTTGTGCTTGTTTAGTCAGTTTAAATTTCTAAGATCACGTTTGTTATTGAGCATGGGCCTCTTTGCAATTGAGCATGGGCTGTGGTATGTTACAATTAGTATTTTCTCATTTTCCATAGCCCATTTTTTTTAAAGAAAGGAAATCTTGTACTAACTTTCATGTCACTTAGAACTGTTTTTTTTCTTCTTAGTTGGTTATTTTATCAAACGTATTTATAACTTTAGAAGACATTAACTATGTTATAGTACTTTTAATATGAGAAGACTTTTGCAAGAAATTTTAATTTAAAAACTGTAATATTTGGTATGTCTTGACTCATTAGTTGAGTCTTTAGTATTTTAAATAGAGCATAAAAACGTTATGCTTGTATATTCTTTAACTAAAAAAAATTGAAAAGATCTACTTTTGAGATGGCTGTGGTGGTGCATGCCTATAGTCCCAGCACTCAGGAGGCCGAGGCAGGAGGATCACTGGGAGTTTGAGGATATCCTGTACCACATAGTGAATTCAGGGCCTGTCTGAACTACATAGCAAGACTCTGTGTCAAAAAAAAAAAAAAAAAAATCTGTTTTTGTATGTTATTCTTATATGTAATGCAATTTCAGTTACCTGGGTTTGTAATTTTTCTGAAAAGTGAGGATTTCAGATAGGTGATTGAAAGCCTTCTGAATGCTAGATTTTTAGATTTCATATCTTTGGTAAGAATCTTTTAAAAATTCAGTCCTGTATTTTTAAACAGACCAATGAATTTAATATTTTTGTTTGTAATCCAAAATTATCAGTATGAACATCTCTTATTGTCATATGGCGTAATATTTATTTTTCCCCCATTTTTTCTTTCTGTTCTTTTTTTCTTATCCCTTCTTTTCTGTTCCCCCTTTTCCTTCTCTGTTCCCTTTCTCATTTGAACATTTTCTTCCCATTTCCCAATATCTTACACATTTTGGTCCTTATTTGCACTTTTGGTTTCTCATACTGGAGAAACTGCAATATCTACACGAACGTGTCTGACTTCCCTGAAGAGAATGGTCTCAAGGGGCAGCCGCTTAGCTGGGAATGCCTCAGCTTTAGCCTTTTTTTGTACCAGGAGTCAAACTCAGGGCCTCATGTGGCTTATCCTTAATGGCAGAGTAGTACTCTATTGTGTAAAAACCATGTGTTCTTCATCTATGCTTTACCTGTTCCTCCACTGATGGGCATTTAGGCAGTCCCAAGATTTAGCTGTTATAAATTGTGTAACTGTGAACATGGTCAGGACTGTATTAAATCCGTGTAACAGCTTAGTATGGCCATTTTTACTATGTTGGTTCTTCCTACCCAAGAACAAGGGATAACTTTCCATTTTCTGATACCTCTTGGATCTTCTTTTTCAGAGTATTGTAGTTTTCAATGTAAACTACATTGTTAGATTGATTCCTGTTTCATTTTATTTGAATGCTATGGTGACAGGTGTTGTTTCCTTGATTTCTCTCTCAATGAGTTTGTTATTTGTGTACAGGAGTGCTATTGAGTTTTGAGTGTTGACTTTGTATCCAGCTATGCTACTGAATTTGCTTATTAAAACTGGAAGTCTTTTGGTGGAGTTCTTGGGGTCTTCTCTGTAAAGTATCATGTTGTCCATGAATAATGATAATTTAACTTTTTTCTTTCCTATCTCTGTTCCTTTTATTTCTTTCTCCTGTCTAATTTCTCTGGCTAGTGTTTCCAGAACTGTATTGCATAGGAATGGTGCAGTGGACATCCTTGTCTTCCTGATTTTAGACTGGAAGCTTTCAGTTTTTGTCCATTTAGTATGATGTTGGGTGTTGGTTTGTCATAGATGGCTTTTATAGGTTGAGATAAAAGACCATCTATTCCAATTTTCTGAAATTAATTTTTCTGCATCTATTTGAGATGATCATGTGATTTTTGTTGTGGCTCATAATACAGTATATTACATTTATTGATTCATGTATGTTGAGCCATCTTTGCATCCCTGGGATGAATCCTGCTGAGGAGTTTTGAATCTATGTTCAATAAGAAGATTGACCTGTAGTTCTCTTTTTTGGCTTGATCCTTCTCTGATTTTGGTATCAGGGTAATGCTTGCTTCTAGGAATGAATTTGAGAATATTACTTCCCTTTTTAATTTCATTAAAGAGTTTAAGAAGTAGCAGCATTAGTCGTCTTTAAATTTCAGCAGTGGATCTGTAAGGTCTTGGGCTTTTCTTTATTGGTAGGTTTTTACTTACATCTTGAATTTCATTGAGTGATATTGGATTTATTTAGAATTTTTGTATCTTCTTGACTCAGCTTTAGTAATTCAGATGTTTCTAGGAATCTGCATTTCTGCTGTGTTTTCTATCAGAATACAAGTTCCCAAAGTAGGTATTGATGATCTTTTGAATTTCTGCAGGATCTATTTTGATTTCATTTTTTTCATTCCTAAATACATGGATTTGAGTCTTTCTTTTTTTAAATAAGGTTGACTAAGGATTTTTCAATTTTATTTAATCTCTCAAAGAACCAACTCTTTGATCCATTGATTTATTGTAGTTTTTCTTAGTGTCTATTGCATTAATTTGTGCTCTGATCTTTATAACTTCGTTTGTGTGAGTTTTGAGCTTGATGTGCTGTTTTTTTGCTAGAAGCTTGAGGTTCAACATTATGTTGTTGATTTGAGCTTGTGCTATTCTGATATGGGAATTCACCATTATAAATTTCCCTCTTAGGACTGCTTTCATTGCTTTCCATAAGTCTGTTGTATTGGCATTATTTAATTGTTGCAACTGTAATCTCATCTGTGACCATTGGTTGGTTGGTTGGTTGGTTGGTTGGCCAGCAAAGTGCTATTTAATTTCCACGTGTTTATGAAGTTCTTGTGGTTTCTTTTGCCATTGATTTGCAATTTTATTGCACTATAGTCTGATAATATGCATGAGTTAATTTCAGTTTCTTTGCATTTACTTAAGCATCTTCTATGAGCTATTATGTGGTCTACTTAGTGGAATTTCCCACATGCAACTGAGAAGAATTGTATTCTGATATTGTGGGGTGGCATACTTAGACACCTATTAAGTCCATTTGTTCACAAGTATCAGCACTGAGAGAAAAGTAACTTAAGACAACGCCTCACCCATCTGTATGTCAAATTTTTTTCCTGCTTGGGAAGTTTTCTGCCATCACTCTGTGAGCAAGTTTTTTTTTTTTTTTTTAATGTTATCTGTATTCTTATCTGCTTTGTTCATTCTGATCAATCCTATGCCAATCCTTCTCTGCATCATCTAGCAGCTGCTGGATTTATTTCTCATGGTCCCTTGCTAATTTAAGAAATTTTTTCATGATAACTAACTGCAATCCGGTCTTCTAGCTCTGATATTCTGTTCTCACATTGGCTCATTCTGTTGTGTAGAGTTTCAGTGGAACTTTTAGTCTCCTGGATATCTATTTGAATGTTTCATGGATTCCATTTCTTTCTTATTTTAGGCATTCATGATTTCCACATTTTTCCTTATCTCCTGCATTTTCTTTTTATCTGTATCTGCCCTGGAGTCACTCACCATGTCTTTCATTATGGTCACAGTCTCTGTAGTTATCTGAGAAATTATTTCTGATTTGATTGTTTCCTAGAGACTTGTTCATCTGTTTTGTTACTGCTGTGGCCGCCACCTCAGAGAGTTCTGGCAGGTGGCTTTTGAATTGTTCTGCCTCATTGTCCTCTGGGTTTGCCTTTGGTGAGCTGGGGTTGCATCTTGCTTAAGTGTCTATCTGTCTGTCTATCTATTTACATCTCAGGTTGATGCTTATAAATTTGTTCATGGCAAGTAGCTTCACTGCTAGTGCTTAAAATCCTTAGGAAATGACTGCTTCTCAGAGTTGTCTTACAGGTATAGTGGCTTTTGGGTTTTCAATCTGTTGCAAGATCCTACCTCTTCAATTTACTGGCAATAAGTTGCTTCCTGTTTGGCCTAGCTGCTGGTTGTTTGGCACTGGCCTATAATATTTTTGATGACCCTTATGTCATGGGAGTATGAGGAAGAATTGATTAGAACAATTATGTCACCTTGGCTAGAGTAGTACAATCAGGGTTTTCTTTCTTTTTTCTTTTTTTTTTTTTTTGTACTGAGGATCAAACTCATGACCTTGCACTTGCCAAGCAGGCGCTATGCTGCTGAGCTCAGTCCCTGGCCCCTAAAGGAGTACAATCAGCAGTAACGATAGCATCAAACATAGTATAGAAAATGATAAACTGTGGTAACTATTAATTTGCCACCTTTATATAAACTAGATTTGTGGTTATATAAGAAGATCTAAAACAGACCAGAAAATTGCATACAGTAAAAATGTCCTCAGTATAGCAACTTTATCCTCAAGGTAGAAAGGAGTTGTACTCAACTTTATTCTCAATGTAAAAGGAGTTGGGGGGAGAAATAGAAGAGAAAGATATTAGAAGCCAGGAGGAGAGGATAAAGGAAGATTACACAGACTTTGGGAAACTGGCAGGAGAGAGCGGAAGAAGAAATGAAAACAACAGAATAAGAACAAGAAAAACACTAGAAACAGTGTTCATGTTCAAATAAGAACAAGAGCAAATAAGAAAAAGAAAAGAAAAAGGTCCCATCAGGCATGGCTCTGCTGTCACCAGTAGACAGTGGGCATCAAAGTCCAGATCTGTGCCGATGAATCCCAGGAAGCCGGCTGTGGCTTTATGGTGGGGCCAGTGAGTGGATAATCCCAGCAAGGCTGCGCCTTTGGGTCCACAGACGTTCAGGCTGGTTTCTGGCTGTGAAGTTGGAACCTGAGTTGTTCAGCCTGCAACACTGGATTCCTCTTGCCAGCTCAGACTCAGCTTTCTGCTGCCTTGGACTTGGTTCTGCCTCGCCCTGACACTGGTGACTCTAACTGGAGCCTGTCCACAGCCGCTCTGAGTTCTAGGCTCAGTGAGCCCCTCTCTGGGATGGCTATGGCCAGTCAGTCACCCTGTCCTGGGAGATGGCTAAACACAAATAACTCACCAATCACTGCGGTTCGCTGTGTCCACTGCTTGGGTCCACTGGTGTGTTTCTCCATGGAGGCCTCCAGTTGCCAGTGTCTCCATGTGTGTACAGGTCTGAGCCACCTGCCCATGCAGTGAGTTAGGGCCCAGGGGCAAAGTGCCACCTGCCACCTCCTCCTTGGTCAAGGTCTTTCTCTTTGCTCTCCCCATGGGCATCAGTTCTTGCTTCAGATCCTTAGTGGGTCCCCGGGGCCCACTTCCCTCCTCCTTGTCCTCCTCATGGTGCTATATTACAGTGTCTGGATGCCAAGTCTTGGAGAGGCTCCTTCTCTGCTGCTCACCGCTTTGCCATCTTCCTATTTATCATTAAAAAACTTACTCAGGTGTTTATGTTGCCAGATGTCTGAGCAAAAAAATTTGATTCCTCTCAAGCCAAGTCATAAATGGTGGGTGACGGCAAGCTCACGGAATGAACTCTGTTGGCCTAGGCTGCCATGGATGGAGCATGGGTAGGCGCGAGCATCAGAGAGGAGGCCAGTGGGGAATGGGCAGAGACAGCTCTGTAGCTTCATTGCTAAGAGAGTACCAGATGGAGTCCACTGAATACCA
Organism: Hydrochoerus hydrochaeris; assembly: GCA_004027455.1. NCBI lineage: Eukaryota > Metazoa > Chordata > Mammalia > Rodentia > Hydrochaeridae > Hydrochoerus > Hydrochoerus hydrochaeris. The sequence goes on along the minus strand of PVLA01015038.1, from coordinate 20,113 downwards.
TTGGTTAACTACCCAAGCTTTGCTTCTCCCCCAAGAACACTGCGTCAGAACTTCAGCACATATCTGAAATGCACTGATCGTAGTAATATTCCAAGTGCTTTTGTTGGTACTTTACACATATTTATTGATTGGACTCTTTCGTGCAACAGTACACTGTTATCCCTGTTTTACAGGTGAAAAACAGCCCTCAGGACAAGCAGTTTGATTACTCTAAGGTGATAGAGATTGGGTTTTAAATTGGAGCCAGTGACTCTAGAACCTCCATTTCCGTGTCCTGCCTTGCAGTATTCTTGCTGAGGCTCGCCCAGGGGTGTGGTCCATGTGAGGCGACTGGCATGCAGTTTGCTGAGCCTCCTTGCTAGTCTGGGATCTCCCCGCAATCAGCATGTGAGGAGGTGGTGTAGAGGCACCAGGATCTGATGGTGAGCTGACTCTGCCGTTCCTGCTATCGGCGTTGCAGTTCAGGCGCATGTTCTGTTATGCTTTATTAGAGGCATGTGCAGCTGTTCCAAAATGCTTCCTAAAGTATTAGTTTAATGACTCGTGGGTAGGTAATTAGAGGAAGTTAAATGTTTCAAGGTTCCATCAGTTTGAAAAATGTCAGGTTAATAAAAGTTAAGCAGATTTCTTTATTGCAGAACTTGTTAGCACGTGGGCGTGCTGGTGTGTCTCCTGGAGGTCCTCTGCCACCGTGGCAGGTGTTGGACTAAAGTAGCCAGGGCTCCCCTCAGTTACTTGATTTTTGATCTCTTTCACAATCTCCTTGAAGGGAGAGTTCGGTGGAAGCGAATTGCAGGAGATGCTGGGGTCTTTTTTGTGTAGAGTGGGGACCACAAATAGTGTTCTCTTCCTTCATGTTCTCGGGCTCCCGCACACCCTCTTTTGGTGTTGGGTTGCGGGGGGTTTGCTTGGCATGAACGGAGGAAGTGAGACCTGCTCAGCTGTGGCTCCAGCGGTCGCTTTGCGGTCTGCGGTACTTTTGGTGTTGGGTTGCGGGGGGGGTTTGCTTGGCATGAACGGAGGAAGTGAGACCTGCTCAGCTGTGGCTCCAGTGGTTGCTTTGCGGTCTGCGCTACTTTTCTGAGCTGCAGCTTCAGGATCTCATTGTCGAGGGCCACTTTCTACTTACATATTTGCTTGTACACAGAAATTTCTTGGAGCATTTAAATAGTGTTTGTTGATTGAAGGGAAGGAAGAGGGGGCTACCTTAGGGCTTTAGTCCCTTTTATCACGCACTTGTTTTTTGTTGTTGTTGTTTTGTTTTTTTGAGACAGGGTCTCATTATGGTAGCACAGGTTGGCCTCCAACTCGTGGCAATCTTCCTGTCTCAGCCTCCCAAGCGCTAGGGTTCCAGCCCCATGCCCAGCCTTTTAATTCATTTTAACTAACCAATAACTTTATTTTACAGAAGTCTGATTTTTTTTTTTTTTAAGTTCTGGGTCCATTGACAAAAGTAAGCATATTACCTGGAGATTTTTTAGCTATGGATTTACATGGAAATGCAAAACATACTTAAATAAGGAAGATAAAAATCTTGAGGTATAATAAAAAATCTTTACCTTTCATTGTTTAGGTTAGAAACGTAAGAGTAGATTTCTTTAAATTAGTTGCTACAATTTTTAATTCAGTCTTAGTCTTTGGTACAATTTTTTATTTTTTCCTTGAAATAAGTATAGAATTAGTATGATTCTTGGTCTCATGAAGTTCTCTTTGAATGGCCTATTAGGTTCCCAGTTCCCATTTATCCTATTTACCCCATCTAGTGCGCTAGTGTGTGTGTGAGACAGGGTCTCACTATATAGTCCATGCTGACCTTGAACTCAGGGCAGTCTGTCTGCCTTTAGCTGGGATTTCAGGCCATGCCACCACACCCAGCAATCTGCTCTGTATTTTATCACCTTTACAGCATTTGCTTATCTCTGTGTGGTTTTCCTTGCTCATGATTTCAGTTTGTCCGCAGCCCTCAAGTCCTGACTTCCTCCTGATGCCTTTCTGCATTCTTTAAACCTGAGAGCCCTGTTGCCAATGGGCCTCATTTTCTTACCATTCATTTTTAACATTGCTGACAGCAGACATTCGGTCACTGCAGTTTTCTGATCTCATCTATAAGAACCTATGCTGGGTGACTGGTGTAGCTGTGGTCATCTAATTTGCTAGTGGCGTGTCTCTAGGCAGTTGAATTACGCCAGGGAGTAGTGGGTACCTGCTCTTGAGGTTCGGTGGCGCATCTGAAATCCATTGATGCACCTGGCCTAGCCCGTGAATCTTATACCAGTTCCTCGGACAAGACACGGTACTCTTATGGGTAAACAATATTTTTAAGTTTAAAAATTCTGTTAATGATTCTTTTGTGATTAGTGCACCCATACTGAAACAACCGAAGTACTGCAGGGTAGAGGAGGAAGAGGAGGAAGACCATGCTCTTCTTCTTTTTCTGGTGTGATCTGCACTGGAAGCCGGGGGTTGCCCTTTATACCTTACTCCTTCCCCTGAACCAAGGGGCTTAGTTTGCATTGTGAAGCAGCATTAGGACACACAGTGCTTTGCCATGTTTGCCTTTTTTTTTTTTTTTTTGCCATGTTTGCTTTTTCCCCTCAAAAGTGTATTGTGAAATAACCCTGGAGGGCTTTAGAGTTCTTCCACGCTTGCCTTCCCTGAGTTTCTTATGCATGCACACATATGTGTATGTTTTCCTAAAACCCAGTGGGAGGATTTTTGGGGAGTGAGTCCATTTGTTTTACTTCCTTTTTAAAAAACAAATTCTTTTTAGCTTGGCTGTCCGTTTTTATTTATAACCTCTGATAGAACTTGAATGTTCTTCCAGTTCTTAGCCATGCTAATTAGATGCAAGCATGTGCATATTTTTCTGAGGTGCATGCTCACCTGTGTCATAAATTCTTTAGTCATTTCTTTAAATGAGAGAATGTATTTCTGCTTTTGGTAGATACATTATATCAGTTATACATTGAAAATTCTTTAAATCTCTTGGGATAGTTCTAATTCATTTCTTTTGATATTTTAAAACGTTCCTGTTCCTTTTTTTCATTCAGTATTTTACTATGGAAAACTTTAAATATACTGAAAAATTGAAAGATTGTAACAGTGAACACACATACTCTTCAGATAGGCTCGATTATGGTAATACTAGATCATATTTATGTTATCTTTTTATCTTTGTATGTTTTGTGTTATTTTTTTCTGTACAACGTGAGAAGTGTAGACACTAGCCAGGTGTGGTGGTGCACACTTGTAATCCCAGTACTTGGGAGACTTAGGAAGGAGGATCACTGTGAGTTTGAGGTCAGCCTAGGCTACATAGTGAGATCCTTTCTCCAAAAAAAAAAAAAAAGATCCAGAGGTGTGACATTTCACCCCTGCATATGTCAGCATGTAGAAATCAGGATGTTCTTCATATTTACGTTGTTATTTTGCTGAAGAATTGTTACAGTGTCACCTGAAGGCCTCTGCTTATTCACATTTCTGCAGCTGTTCCAAAAGTGTTTTTTTGGGTGGTTTATATTATAATATCACCCATCTGAAGTTAACGTGTCATACTTGGCTATGTCTCTGCTGTGTTTCAGTTTTCTTCACTTTGTGCCTAAACTTTTCAAAAAGTCTTATCCGGTTGACTTTTAGAATGTTCTCCATCTTGCATTTGTCTGATCGTTTTCTGATGATCTTTTTTAAGTTGTTTGTGTTTTCTGTAAATTGGAAAGTAGCAGTAGGAATTTGTTGAGAAAGTTAAATGTTTCTGGGAAAATTCTCCCCTGGTGATGCTGAGATCTTTGCACTGCATCACGTTAGGGAGCAGATAATGTTAGGGTTAATGTTCTTGATGCTGCTAAGGTAAGGTTTGATAATGATCTCCAGATAGGCCCACTATAAAGGAGTATTGTTCTGTTTGTAATTTGTAAGTAATTTGGGGGCTGCACTTTGGAACCCTGTTAGTATCCAATTTTATAGCACCTAACTTTTTACCTAGTGGACTTAGCATTCGTTAAGAAGTTCTGCCTCACTGTGCTGTCTCATCGGATGCTGTAGTACACGTACCCGCCTCACTGTGCTGTCCAATCGGATGCTGTAGTACACATACCTTCCAATTTGATCATTTATTAAGCTGGAATTACATCGTTCTTCAAAAAACTCGTCACCCTTTCGTCTGTGTACGCATCGGTCTACCTCTGTCTTCACAGTCTGGGGGATTGAACCCAGGGCCTTTGCACTGACCTGTATCCCCAGACCATTTTAATTTTTACATGTTCTTGAGACAGGGTCTCGCTGAGTCAGTAAATTGCCCAGTGTGTGGAATGAGCAATCTCTCCGCTTGAGCCTCCTGGAGCACCGGGCTTACAGGTGTGCACCACTGACACTGCTATGCCCAGCTCACTCTTCCTGCCATTTGCTGATGTCAGATAGTGTTCAGTGTCTTCTCACTACTTGGCTGTTTCTCAGATTTGGTTAGTGACTGACCATTGTGGCTGCTCCCTGGCCCTTTTGGAACGGCGCTGTTCTTTAAAGGTAGGTGGCGTATTGTTACTCCAGTGACGCAGGTGCAACGTGTGTCTGCTGTTCCACGTGCCAGCAGGCTTTTTCCAGTGTGTCTGTCCCTACACACAGCCCTAAAATAAACCTCCTGCCACATATTCTCGGGTGCTACCGTATGAACAGGCTTTCTCAAACACATCTGTGGAATTCCTGTATTGGTTTCCGTTATGCTAATAATTTTGGTGCCAATAGAGGGGTTTCCTTCTCTCACCAGGAATAGTGGTAAAATAGTCTTTCCTCTTCACCTTTAGCCCCATACCACACTGTCCTAACATCTTTCTTCCTTTGGAGCACTGCTTGTGTTATCTTTCGTTTTTATTGACGTGTTTTCTCCCAACATTGGTTACAAGCTCTTTTCGCCCTCTGCTCCGCTTGTATCTGGTGCTTGGTAGTAGCAATGGCTGGCAGTAAACGCTTGGTACACACTTCCTGAATGCCCGTGCGAGTGAATGGGCGTGGGACTACACTCTCTAGATCTCCTTTTTGCTTGTTAATGGACTTCTAATTTTTAATTTTAAAAAGATTTTTCAACCTATAGAACACTTAATTCTGATTATTTGGAAAATTGTCTACCTTGGTCCTTATAAGCAGAGTTTTGCCCTTTTGGGGTGTTGTTCCAACTAAAAATGATAAAATTTGAAAAATCAGTGTTTATGGAAACAGCTTTTTTTAAAAAAAAATCTTTTTTTCTGAAATAAATGATGAGCTTTCTTTGACATTACAGACACACAGATCCTCTTTGGGGTCTTATGGATTGTAGATATTTGGGTGTAAATTACTATTGAGGTTTGTATATTCTTAGAATGGTCTTGGAGACTGTTGTTAGCATAATGCTTTCTTCGCAGAGAGTTCCGTTTTATTTTTAGGTAGAGAATGGATGCTTCTAAATCTGGAAATCTGAGATAACCTAACTCTACAACATGGAAATTAGAATATCTAATTGTATAGTACACTGTTTTACAAAAAAGCGCATTATTAATCCATCTTGCTGAACTCCCGTGTGATACTTTTCTTCAGAGATCCCAGAGGTCGTGTGTATTGACGCCCCTGCTGCTTTGCCTTACAGAATGTGCTCACTTACTCCTGGCTCACAACGCTCCGGTCAAGGTGAAAAACGCTCAGGGATGGAGCCCTCTGGCGGAAGCCATCAGCTACGGAGACAGACAGATGAGTAAGTCACCGGGCACCGGGTGGAGCCCGCAGGGGAGCGACAGGTTTGAGCTGGTGTCATTCCCACACTTGGAACCTCTGCACTGTCCATAGATGGACAGGCGGATTGTAACCGAAGAAAGTAAACACTGAGCAGTGCAGGAAAAGAATCGAATCATGTTTAAAAAGGCACTGGGGGCCATTCTGCTTCTTTTGCAGTGAATTACCCTACTAAGATGAGGATTTTTTTCTTTAAGTTGACACTTGACTGTCCTTTCTTTTTACTGATCTATCGATCGATTTTAGTTTGAGTCAGGATGTTACTGTGTAGTTCAGGCTGGTCTTGAACTCATGGCGATCCTCTTGCCTCAGTCTCTGCAAGGCTGGGGTGACACATGTGTGCTGTCACATGCCTGGGCAGTTTAAATTCTGTAAAATTTCTGTGCCTCGCGACATGTCCCTGTAATCCCAGCCCGTAGGAGGCTGAGGCAGGAGGACCCTAAATTCAAGCCCAGCCTGAACAACTGAGCGGTGTAAGGAGACCCTGTCTCAAAATTAAAAAAAAAAAGTCACAGTGTTGACCCATCTGACAGGTATCTGCTCTAGTTGCTGGCTGTAGGCTTTGTTGCAAGCCAGAAGACTGTCTCCAGTTTGCTCTTTAAATGTGTACTTTCAAAACACACCACACACTTTTTCACAGTGCACAAAGAGTTCAAATATTTCACTCCTCACTCTGTGTCATGTACATCTCAAGGTTGACACTTTATAAAAACTTAAATCTAGACTAATAGGAATGTTGTCTTTTGGGAAGGGCCGCTTTATATTAAAGTTAGAGAGCAAAGCCAGTCAGTTAAATAGAGTTTTTGTATAAAGAAGTAAGAAACATAGGCAGTTTTATTAAATGTCTACCATTGAGTACCCCATAATGTTATATGGGTTTAGTCTTATCTTGATGTTGCATTTTGGGCTGTTCTGGACAGTTCTTTATAATTTAGGTCTGTGGGTAAAACACATTGTATTTTTATTGACTTCTTCAATCTTTGGCTAACTTTTAAGGGTGAAGTTGTATTTAGGCCTAAATTATGAGATAAAATTGTGATATTTTAGATACCAACTGAAAGGAGGGGAGAGAGAATGCATTTATTTTCACTGGTGCTGGGAGCTGAACCAGGGTATCTCTACTGCTGAGCTGCAGCCCTGGCCCCAGCCCCCCAGGTCCTGTTTGAGCTGGGCTCAATAAGCTGCCCAGGCTGGACTTGAACCGCAGTCTTCCTGTCTCAGCCTCCTGAGTAGCTGAGATTACAGGTGGGCGTTGACAGTCATCGTCTTTGGAGAAAGTTCAGGAGACGCTTATGAGAATAAGAAACAGTCTTAATAGAGAATTAGTTCAGGAAAGAGAGAAGAATGTATAGGTCCAAAGATAGTAGGAATAAAGTGGAAACATTTGGTCTGACACTTTCTTTGGTTTTCTAATGAGATAGCGTGGAGGCAACCAGACGGGTTCCTAGGTTTCTAACCCACTCATCCGGACACTTTGGTGACTGTCAAGATTCTTTGATTCCAAATCCAGGAACACATAAAGCGTATGTGTATATTAAAACATACAGAATAGGGGCATTGTCTCTGCTGTAGGATTTATAATCTATTACGAAGGCTAAGAAACAAAATTGTCATGGAAAAACCAGTAACAGGATATTTAGCAGTAAATCTCAGTGCAGAAGAGAGGCCCCCCCAGTTGAGGACTGGCCTGGAGGTGACGATCTTGCTTGGAGGGGTGGATGAGCTGCCTGTCGTCAGCCAGTGTGTACGTACAGATCCATAATTACTCAGTGCTTGTATTTTCATTACCTCCCGTCAGCGTACCAGAATATTTAATTCGTAACTTAAAGGGTAACTAATTGAACCAGTTATGGCGCATGTTTAGAAGTGTTAATAAGTGTATTTGTAATGGCATTTGTCATGTCAATAGTTTGAAATTATTTTAAATCATATGTTTTTTTTTGGCTTTGTTTTGAGTACCAGGAATCGAACTTGGGACCTTGTGCTTGCCAAGTGGGCACTGTGCCACTGAGCTGTATCCCTGGCAACTGTATGGTTTTAAGTCTTTGAATACTTAGTGGTGTTACATTAAAATTTTCTGGGTATTAAAATTATACCTTTTGATAAATCAGTGATATTGAAATATCACTAGTAGAAGCTATTTGTGTGGATTTTTCCCCTCCTCTCTTTTTCCAAATCCATTTTATTTCAAGGATAAAAAAGAAAAACGAACTGTAACAAAATTTCAAAATATGTCAGTGGGGGGCAACAGTGGTGCATTGTCATCCTTGTGGGATCTAATAATTTTGTTAATGTTTTGGTGCTATAGAGTAATCAGTGCTCAGAGGCTACTTAGAGGCATTTACTTAAAACTCATTAGCTTTCAGGATGGAATTGATTTTCTGCCACTCTGCGGTTACTGGTGAATGTGGAGGAGAGGGCTGAGAGGTGGCTGGAGCTCTTGTTGGCCAGCGACCCTCCCACGCTGACAGCTCTGGTTTCCTGCAACCAGGGACCTGCTAGGAGCCAGGGGAGCTTATGTCTCGGTGCACTTACTTACGTCGGCTTTGGGAGACTGTCAGCCTGTGGTTTAAGCCTCACGTCTGCAGGCCGACTTCATTTAGGGTCCACTTTATTTCTGGGAGAAGCCTTTCCTCAGCACTGGGCCTGGAGCGCGCCTGCATCGCTCCTGTCTGCATCTTCCGAGCGACCGGCTCCTTGCTTTTGCAGCCTTGGCTGGCAGAGTTCATTGTTCAGCGTTTGTTCCTTCCTTCTCCGTCTTGGTGATGAAAGTTTTGTGAGAACTCAGGCATGAGTGTGTTGTCTTCCTCCCTTTTTAAAGGCTCTGGCAGAGTGTTTGCTCCAAAATAGCAAATAAGTGAATGAAAAACTGCAGCCGATGTGGTTTTGCACCTGTAGTCCAGTTACTCAGGAGACCAAGGCAGGAGGGTCACTGGTTCAGTGGCAGTCTGGGCAGTTTAAGGAGACCCTGTCTGTCTCAAAATGAAAATTTTGTAAAAAAAAAAAAAAAAAGCCCAAACAAACCACAAGGTTGGGGATGGTAAAATGTTCCGTGGTTCAGGCCTCATATTGAAAAACAAATCGCCAAGTAAACTTGAGACTGTTTACTGAGTGTCAGTTTTTTTCTGAAAAGTTTTTTAAAAATTTTATTTTTGCTTTTAAAGACAGGTCTTACTCTATATTCCAGCTGACTGACTGCGTTGTCTAGGCTAGTCTCAAATTTGCGGCAATCCTCTTGTCTCAGCCTCCTGGGTACTGGGTACTTGTATTAGGACTTCATACCAGCTCTTCTGAGTTTTTACCATTTTATAATACTTATTTTTCTTACTGACAGTGATGTTCATTGTAGGAAATTAGGAAACTATAAAAAAAGAAAAATTCACCCAAAGATAACCGAGGTTAGTATTATAATTTCTTTTTCTGATCACACCACTTTCTGGTTTAACCTAAAATGTCCTGTTTCAGGATAAAGACCAGGACCTCTAGCCTGGCTTCTGGGGTCCAGCTATGGTTCTTGTCTCTCTGTGTCCCCTCCTCTTGTTCTGTCCTCTGCTGGCCTTTCTCTGCGCTCCCTGGGTGAGGACGGGGCTGGGGGAACCGGGTCTGCCTGGTGGGGAGGGACTGGTGAGTGTTCTGCAGTGCCCCCCCCCCATGTTTACCGATATGGGGAGACGGCTCAGGGGAGGGGTGCTTCACTAGGCTTTGGCAGGGCGATTGGTTGTCCCAGCAGAGTGCAGAAGGACCTCAGGAGTCAGCCAGTGCGTGAGGAAAATCTGGTGTCCCAGTGCGCATTGGGGGTGCTTTGGGGGCAGCATGTGTCTCGGTGTGGCCTCCTGTGAGGGCATGGTCAGCTGAGGAAGAAGACTTCAACAGTCAAAGACAAACGAGTTTTCAGAAAACAGTCTTTCCAGTAAGTAAGGCGAGTTCACTGAAAGAAGGAAGCCTGAGAAGTGACAGAGGAGGCCGGTCTGGAGCCCTGGCCTGTGACCCGAGGACTGGGAGGCCCAGGCCCTTCGTGTGGTGTGGCTGGATCGCGAGCTTGAGCTCAGGACTAAGGTTCAGAACACAGGCAGGAGAGCAGGGTGGGGTCAGTGCGTCCCTGGAGACTCCATGAGGCGCCTGTCTGTTGTCATCCGGATTAAGTGGGAAATAGACCATGGCTCGCAGAGGGGCTGAAGACACAGATTGAAGGAATCTCCGGGTAGCGTCACGCAGTGTGGGAGCTTGGGTCCAGATAAACTGATACAAATTTACGTGGGGAGGAGGGGTTCTGTGTGAATTCCAACACCTAAATCCTGAAAGAAATTTTATACTCATTATCAGTCTGTACGATTCCTCCCAATATAGGACTAGAAACACTGGTGATTTTGGGTCATTCAATGTGCTTCCATAAGCGAGTTTATATTGATGGTGATTTTTTTTAAAAGTGAAATCTTACAGGAGGGGTATCTCTGTGTTTCTCACTATACATATACTGTGTAGTGGTTGCCATTGTCTAAACATGTTTGCTCATTGGTATATAATTATCTATTTACTGAATACTTTCAGTCAGGTATAATTGTAGTAAGTTGATGATACATTACTCTAATGAAAAATATCTGGCTTTTCCTTTTTTGGAGAGACCTTTTCTGTCAAGGAATTGAGTTCTTTATATTCAACTTGAAGGCAGATTGAATAAATATTTATTAAGATATTTGAGCTTTTAATGGGAAAGAACTAGAAAAGAAATCATACTACATATGAGCAATACAGCTTTGATGTTAAATTGCAGCAAACAGGAAAGTTAGATTTGAACAACTGTGAATCTCTAAAGGATTGGCTAGATCATCAATTCTCAAAATTCACATGTTTTACGGACTAGGAAAAATTTTGTTTGGGGACTGATGTATAGAAGTTAACTTGTTAGTTCAGCCTGGCCTTGAGCTCACTTTGTAGCCAAGGCTGGTCTCAAGCTTACAATGATTCTCCTGCCTCAGCCTCCTGAGTGCTGGGATTACTGGTATACACCACCATGCCCGGCTCTAATTTGTTAGTTTATAAGAATTTAAATAATACTTTTTTCTGTGATTGACATTTCATTTTAATAAAGATCTAAAACCAAAAACAGTGGGAAGAGTAGGCCTTAATTGGAAGAAAAGGTATAATTTCTGAATAACTTATTCTAGTTCCCAGTTTTTCTAAATTATTTTGTAGGTTAGGGGAAACTTGAACAGTTTGGCACTGACTGAAATGTAGATTAGTCCTTGTGAACTACGATCTAGGTCACAAAGCTTGTTAATGGTGCATCTGAAAGTAGGTCCCTGTCCCTGGCTTTTGTGTCTCGGCTTCTGTTTAAGGAAATTGTCAGTAAACATTGCTCTTTGATGTTTGGCTTTTTAAAATATATTGCAGTTATAGTTAGACTTGTGGCTAAAAAAGAAAAGTAGATTCTACTTTTCATGTTCATTTCTGGGCTTTTCCTAATTCAGCCAAAGTGGACAAAATCTGGTCCATGCATTCACCTCCTCCTCTGCTGTCCCCTCTCACCTGGGCCTGGTTCTCCTCACTCCTGCTCCTCCTTTTATTCTCCTGCTTCTTCCATATTGCACAGGGAGCTTGAAATGTTTATAAAACTGCATACTATAACATAGAAAAAATAGTACAAAACAACCCTCCCAAACCCTCTGAAGCTTTATGTATATGAAAAATAGGAGGACCAGGAAGAAACCAGCATGTATTGATGTGCACACATAGCATACCCGTGTACATTTTTTACGTTTTGCTGGGCTTAAAATCTAATATTTTTCCTAATTTTGATAGATGGTAGGGATTAATCTGCTGATTTTTGCAAGCCAAATTTAGATCTTTATTCTAGTAAATAAAATTTTTATTTACTTATAGGCATAGTAGTAAGAAATTTACATTGATTGTTTATCATAAATCTCTATAGTAGATTTTACTTTTACTTGAAAGGTGAAAAAAGAAACCAAAGTTAGGGAAGTTAAGTGACTTGACAGATTTGCATATAACTGCTAAGTGGCAAAGCTGGGAATTAAACTTTGGCAAGTGTCTGAGTCTTATTTTTACGACAACTGAGAAATTACTACAGAGGGTTTCAGGGTCTCAGAGCTCTGCACAGATGCTGCACAACTGAGTTTTCTCTTTCTCTATACTGCGAGGGTGCTGACGCCAGTGGGGAAGAACAGATACACTGAGGACAGTGGCGTGCGATTACACACTCAGCAAAGCAGTGTCCGAAAGGATTTCTCACGTGTGCTCTCCTTAAGATTTTCCTTGACATCAGGGTAGCAACAGGGTATAGCAGCATCACTGAGAAATCTTTAAAAAGCAGGTAAACCCTTACTTATAATTAAAAACTAGGAAGAACTAATGGGAACGTAAGTTGATACTGGGTTAGATCTTCTCATTATTTCTTGGGGGGATCATACCCTTTTTACTAAATGCTTTTACGCTGTTACACACACACACACACACACACACACACACATATCATCTACCTGTGTGTGTGTAATTCCTACATATATTTTAAAAATGTATATATAGTATATCCTGTGTTCCCAGACTTCTGAGTCTCAACTTATTTTGCTACTCGGAGACCTTCGGTAATTTAAACATTTCTCTTTGATGTTTGACTTTTTAAAATATATTGGAATTATAGCTCTGTGTCCAAATATATGTGAATGTGTGCGTATACAAGCACAGGGGTACATGTAGTGTCTGTCTAAAGAATAATAAGCCAGTGGTGTTTTCTAGTACGGTAAAAGTTATTTTTAGCTAATTTTTTTTTAATTTAAACTTTAGTTACAGCTCTTTTAAGGAAGCTTAAGCAGCAATCCAGGGAAAGTGTTGAAGAAAAACGACCTCGATTATTAAAAGCCCTGAAGGAGGTAAGCTGTATTTCTTTGCTGATTTTGCAGCTAAAGAATATTTTGAATATAGCATTAAGCATTGTTTACTGACTGAAATAGCAGAGTACTGTGATTATGAAATGTAAAAATAATCTTTGTAGACGCAGCCGTTTTCTGTGAGCAGGAGGGTAAAGATTTATTGCTTTTAATAAGTTAGGTTAAGTGCTCAATGATAAAAGTCGTATAAATGGCAGTAATCTCCTTGGTTTTTTCTTTTTTGGCAGAGGGATGGTGTATCAGGAATTGAATTCAGGGTCCTCTAATAGGTGAAGCACTGTGTGTGAAGCAGCAGTGTGCCTAGATTTCTTTATATAAGAAACATTGTTTCTGCCCCATCACTGGAATGAAAATGGGGTGTCCCGGCACCCAAGGGAGACACTTGTTTCCTGTTATTTTCATCCTAAAAGAGGGGACCTGAACACACTTGGCTTCTTAGTTAGGGGAGCTTATAGTTAGGGGTGCTTACATGTTTGGTTTTATCAAATATCTCAAGACACATGGAAAGAGGCTCCCATTTTATTTACTGCCATAATATGTACTGTCAGCATTTTCGTTTTTCATTATTTGAAACAAGAAAGACTAACTTACTATCTTTTGAGAAATGGAATCTTTGTTAATACAAATTTAAGTGCCTATCAGTTTCAAATATATTGTTATGTGTGTAACAGGTTCTTTTAAAACCTACAGGTGCATATTTTCTTTGAAATTAATTATACTAGAATGTGATATTGTATTTTTATATTTTATTCTTTCTCAGATTTAAAATTTATTATCTGCTATTCTTGTCTATAAATCAGCAATAATAGTATTTTTTAAAAAGCAAAATAATAAGCAGATACATGAGCTGTTAAGTAAGATGCTTTAGTAATTACTCATATTTCATTTTTAGCTAGGTGATTTTTATCTAGAACTTCACTGGGATTTTCAAAGCTGGGGTAAGTGTGTGCTGTTTTACATTAAAATATGTATTCATGCAGAGATACAAGTGCCAAAAGCTTTTATAGCTACATTAGTATAACAAACTTGATCCTTATTCTAAGTTAGCAACTTTTATCCTTAAGTTTGCGAACTGTATGAAACTTTTTTACAGCATTAAAATAGGCTTAAAATTATAGTAATTTAATGTAAAGTGTTTTTAGAAAAGATAATCATGGGATTATTGAAGTGTTTAAGAAAGTTGGAAATGTAGTACTTGGCTCTCTGGATGTGCAGTTTGTTTAATGCTCTTTGATTATGTTTTGTCATCTTTCAATCACTTTGCCACTCATGTGCTTTATAGCCACTGCCTTTACATACTGTTTGGTTGTATAGTGTTCCAGTTATTTACGAAAGATGTGAATTTTGAGCTAGGTGTTAAGGTCATTTAATGATTTACTGTAGCAAGGCAAGGCCCCCCCACCCCATGTTTAAAAATGGTACGGAAGCTTGAACCACCTCCACCTCCACCTCCAACCCCAGCCCAGCCCCCGCCACTTTCCTTTTTTTTTGGAAACAGGATCTCACTCCGTTGCCTAGGCTGACCTCAAGCCTCAGCCTCCCGAGGAGCTGGGATTACAGGCTTGTGCACAAACCCCTGGCTTCTTCCCTTCGCACAACATGAATCAGCTGGGGAGAAAGCCTGCATGTCCCAACAGGAAGTTTAGTATTAGTGACCTTTATTTTAGTAACTAAACAATGAAATTTTGTTTTCATTAGAGATTTTTTTTAAAGGCAGGGGGACTGGGAATTGAACTCAAGACCTTGCACTTGTCAGGTAGGCGCTTATGCCCCTGAGCCGTGTCCCTGGCCCGTAAAGATTTTTAAAACTAATCCACAAAGATTTGGATGTAGTAAACTTATGCGTGTTTTTTAAAGCATTTGAATTGTAACACTTACAATATAAAGCTATTTGAATGCTCAGTGATGTTCCCCCAAATAATCACAGAAATTAGACATTGAGAAATACCTGGAGTATTTACATTTTATATAACTTTGGGGAGTAATAATGTATGTGTCTATATATGCTATAATTATGTGTGTAATGTTTATAATTCGTTATGTAAATTTAACATAATACAATATATTGTATTATTTTTTACATATTTACCTGTTTGGAAGTAGATGTTTCTAGTTCCTACCACATAAGGAAGGTAATGGACATTTCAGTTTTATGCCTGTGGGAGATCAATAATACAACTTTACTCGAAATAGATTATATTGTGATATTTATTAATCATGAATGAAGTTATAATACTCGCAAAATGTCCTTGGATTAGAAAACTGAGCTTGAACTTGTCACTTAGAAAATACAAATCAGACAGTGTACCTCTAGCAGTAAAATTCCTGTCAGGTTTCTTGACTTAGACTTTACTTAACACTACTTCTAATTCCTTTTAATTCTTCTCCACCTTTTGATAACCTTTCAAAAAGTAAATACGGGGGAGGGGTTAATCTGAAACCCATTAACACTTCTTTTTATTGTTTTAAAAGTTAGTAATTTTCTACCACCTTGAGAAGAAAGATTTTGTTTCTTCTTAACTAGTATTACCTAAGTTTTCTACTGATCTTATTTTTTTAACAAATGCTTCCCCAGCCACCTGCTGGAGCTTTTAGGTACAAGCCAACCTTCCCTCAAGTAGCAAACTTAGCAGCAGTTTTTAGAACTGGTCTTATGACTTGTGTGTACTTCTAAAGATACACCTACAGATTATGGTATCCTAACTAATCTTTGGTTAGTTCATAGGTTAATACCAATTTTATACTCAGACTATATCGATTTTTCAATAGAACACTCACTATGAAAGTTTTAAACATTACAGAAATTGACCAGGTATTTGAAATTTTTCTATTACTGCTTTCCAGTGGCACTGCTAAATCTCACGTGAATACTTTGAAATCCTTTTCAGTGCTGTGAAAGTCTGTGTGTGTACATACACACACATAGATAAACACATGTGGCTCTAGTGTCTGTCCCCGACAGGAGTACCCTGCCGGACCGCCTGGGGTTGCTGGCCCTGCCTGTGCGGTAGACACCCTCCCGCCTCAGCTCACCGGTGCTCCGCTCTCGTGAACGTGGCACCGCACCTGCGGCGGGGAAGAGTGAGGTTTTCCTAGGCTGTTTCATCCTTAAATTGAGAGTGCAAGCAGTTCTCTCCTCACTGTTAGAACTCTAGTTCCCCGAGCTAGTTTTTGCTTCCGCAGAGTTATTCGTGGCCCACTTACACTGATAGCATCACGCCTGGGGAGCGTCGGAAGTCTTGGTGGCCTGGAGTGCACAGAAAAACGTCTGAGTGGCCGAGTAGCAAGAGTGCCGAGC
Source organism: Hydrochoerus hydrochaeris (assembly GCA_004027455.1). NCBI lineage: Eukaryota > Metazoa > Chordata > Mammalia > Rodentia > Hydrochaeridae > Hydrochoerus > Hydrochoerus hydrochaeris. The sequence continues at coordinate 4,156 of PVLA01015038.1, read as the reverse complement.
AGGTGGATGTGAACTAAAGATGTTTCCCCTCATCTTAGAGATCCCTGTCAGAGCTGGGAGGAGCTCAGCATACAGCGTTTGTGCAGCATGTGTAGGGCCCTGGCTTCAGTGTCGTCTGCTGTGCGGGGGACACGCCAGTCCTGCTTGGTGGTCCTAAACTGCATTATCCCTTAAATAATGTGGGCTCTTTAACTGACTTACCTCTTGTCAGTGGATTGAATTCTAGCATCGTTAATTTATCTTCTTGAACAAAACGTTATACAAATGTTTAAATGACATTTCAGTTATATGAAGAGATGGAAATAGCTGTAGTAATCACTGCCCAATGGCATGTGCATCTACGGTTGTTAAAAATACATTCTAAGCATTGTTTAATTGAATTCATAACACAACCCCTGAGGTGCTTGTCAAAAGTGTCTCTTCTTTGAGAATCTAATTTTGACATAAAAATGTCAGCACATCTGTTTCACCGTTAAAGTGATTTTTTCAGTGACTTAACATCGAAACTGATAAATGCCGTGTTAATGCTGAGAACTAAACCTATCGGCTTCTATCTAGCCCAGATACTTCAGCCTAAAAAATCTCCAGCCTCAGATCGTTTATGTTACTGGATTTGGTGACGTACTTTTTACTGAACTTTTGGGATTTTCTTCCTCCTGTCAAGACATTACTAAGGACAAAAAAGCCACATGGGTGGTACAATCCCTGGGAAGCTGAGGGGGCAGCCTTGCAAGTGTGAGCCCTTCCTGGAGGGCTGAGCAGAACCCGCCGCAGCAGGGGGAAGCTTGGCCTAGGGATGAGCTCAGAGCAGAGGCCGAGGCTTCAAACACCAGGACCAGAGCCAAAGAAGGAAAGGAAAAAAAAGTCAGAAATAAAGCGAAGCCAGGAATACAGGGATCAGAATAAATTCCCTTCTGAGGTGGTGTAAAGTTCTCTTTACTCTTTCTCATGCTTTTATTTATATTCATACTTTGGAGAAAATAGCCTCAAAGTTAATAGCAAGTCTGGAGGCAGTTGAATTATCGGAGCCTGGATTTTTAGGTAGAGAAAATCTGTGAATTGGAATTGGAAGCTGCAGTTCCTCCACCTCTGGCATGGCAAATCACTGCCATGTGATTTTGTGGTTTTTTTGTTTCTTTTGTTTTTGAAGGATACTTTTTCTGTATTTAAAGTGCTAGATAATTTATACTGTTAGGCTTGCTACTTCAGATTTAGCATTACAGTACAGTTTATCTGGAAAGCTAGTCTTATTTATTTATTTCATTATTCACAGAATATTCATGCTGTATTTGGGGCTCCTGTTTTGACATTGAAGATGGAAAACATTAGACTTTGAAACTTTTGAAGTCAGGGAATAAGGGGTAACAAAACCAAAATTGAAACTGAAAAGCTGTCTGTTTATTTTCATTGTAGTAAATTATGCTACTTCTGGAATATTGTGTAAGACTTAGATTATGAGGAGATAAGACATAGAGAGGTTAACTGTTCAATTAATATGAAGGAGACTCACTACAGAATTGGGAATGTCTAGTTCTGTATTTTTAGAATACATTAAAATCTAGCAGAGTTTTGTTTTTTTGCTTAGTGATTTTCTTTTTTTTTCCCCCCTTAATTTTTCCTCCTCAATCCCAACTTGTTTTCTGTCTGCATTTTCATTTTCCTCCTATTCTGATTTTTGCTGAGTGGTTGATGGTATATAATAGTAAATTTTTTTTTGTTGTCGTTACTGGGAATCGAACCCATGACCTCAGACTTGTCAGGCAGGTGCTTTTGTTGCTGAGCTAAATCTCTGGTTCCTAAATTTGTTTTTATAGGTAATCATAACTACTTCAAGACCTGTAATCAGTTCAGTGAGCTTAGTTGTAGTGTTTGTTGTCTGCTTCTATCATCTTTGTTTTATTTTACACCAAACACTTAGGGCAGACCTAATTAATAAGCATGAAGGAAGAACTGTGATTCTTTATAGACTTGCACTATTACTGCTTTGCCCAACTTCTGTTAAAAAAGAAAAAAGTTTTATCAAATGATTTTTTACATCCTTTGACTTACGATAATTATTTACATTTCCTCGGGATAATAAACTTTTTATTTTTATCCTAACAATGTTTATAAAGTTCTCTTTGATATTGTACATCATTTTGGAGTAAAAGCTCCCTTACAATGTAAAAAAGACATTGATGCCTTGAATGTGCCTTTGTTAGTTATTAACTAGCAAATATAGTTTTTAAGAAGCTAGCTAAAAAGTATTTAATTTCCTTGAGCATCTTTTAAAAATAGCCTTTAATTTTCCATGACATTTTTGTTTTTTCTAGTTCAGTATATAAGAACACAAAATTTTATAAGATCTAGATGTAATGCATCCCTTATTTATGAACATGATATGGCCTTAATTTCAGGAGTTTTGAGCTTTGCTTTTTCCTGTGTGTATGGTAGTTTACTGTAGCCTGTGATGTAGACATATTCATCCCTAGAACAACTTGTTTGCCAGAACAAAATAGTAAATACTTTAATAACTATCAGGACACAACTTGTGATATGTGCATGAGTTAGAGATAGGGTGAGAGTTCTAGGTAATTGGTATAATTTCCATTTTATACATTTTGAAACCAAGGTACAACACACAGCCCAGGCGTATATTTGCGGTCCGACTGAGACTCTTGCTTCAGAGCTCTTTGTTACACACATTCCTTTCCCAGTGTTCTTCCAGATTAAAGGCTCAGTTTGGCCCTGAGTCTGTTTACCCACTGAGCAGAGTTTGGTTACCTTCAGGGATGGTTTCTTCATCTGAACATTACAGGCTTTGGCATTATGTTGACTCTGCAATTCTTGTATTCTGAGGATAGAGTCAGTTATACAGAAATTACAGCTAAGTAGGAGACACTTGAGGTTGCACAAAATTGCTGTGTGTGTTATGTTTAAGTGGAAAAGTATTATCTTAAAGGAAATGATTTTAATTTGGTGAATTAGTGAAATGTTTTATATTGCTATTAATTTAAAAGCTTATAAATATCTCAAAATTTAGGTAGTTTTGACTTTTTTTTTTTTTTTAATACAGTGCCTTTACTTTCCCGAATTCTGCCTTCTGATGCATGTAAAATTTACAAACAAGGTATCAATATCAGGTAAGGTGGTTTAATGATTTTTTTTTCTGAGTAAAGGAAAGTTGAGATTCAGAGGGGATTTTTCCTTTGTAACTACAGTTTTTTATGTATTTAATAAGTGCTGTGGTGTATTCAAATATATTACTTGTGAGATATATTACAGATGAATCAAAGGCATAATAAAATCCTGACTAAAACAGATATGGTTTTATTCACCTATAGACTGTACAGTAGGCAGAGTGGAGACTGTGATGTGATAGAAGATTTCACATGGTCACTTTTGATCCTAGATTTATTAGGCACAGAACAATGTGCTGAGAGAGGCCCAGTCCTAGCCTTTTTCTCTGTCTTTTCCATACTCTTCCCTTCCTTGTTTACCCATCCATGTGCCCATCTGTTCAGCCATCTGTCTGCTGGTGAAGACACACAGGCTGATTTAGTTTTCTCTTTTTCTCTTCTTTTTATAATGATATTTGGATCTGATTTTTCTCATTTCATAATTTTGTTTTGTCATTTTTATCTTTAGCCTGATAACATGGCATGTTTGTATGTTACATATGTGTAAGCCATGTACTTCCGGTGTAGCAGGCCTGTTAGGATGCGGGCAGTGCACTTCCGGTGTAACAGGCCTCTTAGGATGCTGGCATGTGCACTTCCGGTGTAACAGGCCTCTTGGGATGCGGGCAGTGCACTTCCGGTGTAACAGGCCTCTTAGTATGCCAGCACGTGCACTTCCGGTGTAACAGGCCTCTTAGGATGCGGGCAGTGCACTTCCGGTGTAACAGGCCTCTTGGGATGCGGGCAGTGCACTTCCGGTGTAACAGGCCTCTTAGTATGCCAGCACGTGCACTTCCGGTGTAACAGGCCTCTGAGGATGCTGGCATGTGTACTTCCGGTGTAACAGGCCTCTTAGTGTGCCAGCACGTGCACTTCCGGTGTAACAGGCCTCTTAGTGTGCCAGCACGTGCACTTCCGGTGTAACAGGCCTCTTAGTGTGCCAGCACGTGCACTTCCGGTGTAACAGGCCTCTTAGGATGCGGGCAGTGCACTTCCGG
>PVLA01015037.1:0-27344 GCA_004027455.1 Hydrochoerus hydrochaeris | reverse complement strand
GGTGCTTAGTTCTTTTTCTCCCTGATTTTTCAATATTATTATTTATAGACTTCCTTTCATATGCAAACATAAGCAAGGACTATAATACAGATTTCTAGGTCACATGAGAACCAGAAAATGACCTCCAAAATTTGAATCAGTAGCATCAATTAGTATTTATTGATGATCCACAGTGATATGACAATGTACTACAACTCTAACATTCTCTTCTGACACAAGTTCCACAGACTTTATTATTGCCTCACAGTGAAGATATTGAAGTAAATAAATTACAAAATGTAATAAAAATAGATTTACATTGCATAAACAAAGAATTTGGTTTTATCAAAGAAGATAAAGTCTGAAATAATTTAAGGCTAGCTCATTTTAGTTACTTTCTTATTACTGGGACAGAATACTCGACACCCACAATGTAAAGAAAGAAAAATTTGTTTAGGCTGACAGTTTGTAGGGGATTCAGTTCACAGATATCTTGTTCAAAGGCAGGACAGCATGGGAGAGGGACATGGCATATGAGAGACAGCTCATGAAGAAGGGATGGGATGGGATGGGATGGGATGGGATGGGATGGGATGGGATGGGATGGGATGGGATGGGAGGCAGAGAGTTATATATTCCTCCAGACCGCATCCACAGTGGCCCACCTCTTCCCAGCTGGCTAAACTCCCAGTATCACACCCAGATATCAGTGAACTAAACCAATAATGAGCTTCACACACCCTTCATTCAGTCACCTTCCAAAAACTCTTCCTATGAACATAAAGTTTTCACAATGAGTGTAAAATTTCCAATCTTTAATAAGCTGACACCAAAGCAATTTTGTGCTCCCTGGGACATGTAGATATACTTAGAGTCCCTCTGGGTTCCACCTTCCCTAGAATAATTTTCTCCACTCATATAAAGCAGTTCCTCTCTCCTCTTTTTTTCACCATCAGTGCTGTTTCCAATCTGTTAGTGAAAACCTTGTGTAATAGCTATCTGCTGACAATTTGTTTCTGCACTACACAACGTAAATTTGGCTTGGTCTCATTTTGCTGCATTCTCCTACTTTTAAAAGAGTAAACTTGAGTCATTGACTCAGAACTGGGGTGACTGTGGGTACATTAAATTGGCCGAATTCAAGTGCTTATGACCACCTAGGTATTAATTATTTCTAGATGCATTGTTCTATGAAGCTGTATGAATACAAATGAGGTAGAATTGGAAACAAAATGTAACCACTAATTTGTTGTGTAATTTCCCATTTTTTTAATCTCTAAAATAACGGTGATACCACACATACTGAAAATCAAAGAAAATGCTGTATGCATGGGCACATGGTAGTACAGTGAAAATTTATGCTTAATAATGAGTCACACTATAATTAATGTTTTCCATTCAACATAATCCACTTTATGTCTAAGTTTATGCTTGTTCAGACAGGAATAAAACTCATACCCAACACATGGAATACAGTTGATTAGTGCTAGTGAAGCATTTAGTGGTAATATAATGGGTATTTATAGCATATATTCAATCAATATTTATTCATAGAAACTAGAATTAAAATGCACCACTAAACTCAGCCAGAAATCTTTTTTAAAATTTATTTAAGGAAAGAAAGAAAAAAAATAGAAAAAAAGGTAGAGGAATACAGAATTTAAAAAAATTAACACTTAGAAATCACTGGTTGATACATTACATATTGTCATCTTAGAAAGGGTTGTAAAGTTACAAAATCAAAGCATAAAAAGTGGGTAGAAACTCAAACATTGACAGTGCAAACCATTCTGTTCAATGATCCAACTAAAATTTAGTCATATGATCATCTGTCTTACACACTTACACATACAGTTATATCCTTTAGAGCGCTTATATTCCCTTTCATTTTTACAACATCTATTATACATTTTGGATCTTATTACTCTTTCAGTTTTTATTACTTTTATACTAGAGAGACTATATGATGATATTTATTAATGTGTCTTGTTTATTTCACTTATGAAGTCTCAAGTTTCCTCCATTTACCTATAAAGGCCTCAAGATCATTATTTTTTATACCTAATATTCCATTGTAGAAAATACCACATCTTTTTTATTCAGTCTGCAGTTGATGGGCAGTTTGTTTCCCAGATTTAGCTATTAAACATGGCTATGAACATGGCTACATATATAACTGTGACATGACCTTTTCAGTTTTTCTGGGAAAATACCCAGGAGGGGAATAGCTGGATTGAATGGAACTTCCAATCCTAGTTTGTTGAGGAATCACTATACTGATTTCCATAGTGATTGCACCAGTCTACACTTCCACCAACAGTGGAGAAGTGTTCCTTTTTCCCTGCATCCTTGCCAACATTTATTATCATTTGATTTCTTGATGACAGCCATTCTTTCCAGGGTGAGATGAAATCTCCGTGTTGTTTTAATTTGTATTCTGAGAAGTGTGTGTTCATCTTGGATACCCATTTTTGGAGAGGCTCTTTGAATTTAATTGAAATTGCCTTAAATCTGTGTAACAGTTTTGGGAATGTTGGTTTCACAATGTTGGTTCTTCCTAGTCAAGAGCAAGTAATACCCTTCCATTTTCAAATATCCTTTTCCATTTCCTTTTTTAGCATAGTATAATTTTCAGCATATAGGTCTTTTACATTCTTAGTTAGGTTGATTCCTAAGTGTTTCATTTTTTTTTAGATGCTAATGTGGAAGGCGATATTTCCATAATTTCTCTCTCAGTGAGTTCTTGTTTCTGTACAGGAATGCTATTGATTTTTGAGTGTTGGCTTTGTATCCGGCCACACTGCTGAATTTGTTTATTACCTCTAGTAGTCTTTTAATGGAATTTTTTGGGTCTTCTATGTAAAGTATCATGTCATCTACAAATAATGATAATTTAACTTTTTCTTTTCCTATCTTTTATTCCTTTTATTTCTTTTTCTTGTATAATTGTTCTGCCAGCCAGAAATGTTATGACTTGATACATAGCTAATTTGAAGTGGTACTAAGAACTGAAAACAAACCAGGGAGAGACTAATGTGGTTTTGTGATTCTCCAATGCACTTAGCTAGTATTTTTCTGTTTTTGTTCCAAGAATATCATGAAACTGTCATTGACACATGATAATGTTTTCTGAATTGTACTTTTAGAACATTTCATCTCTGTCAAGGGATGATTAGCATATCAATAATGTTATTGGTTTTCACCTCTTGAGAGTGTTAGCAAGACAAATACAGGCAATAAGACAATTAAAAAGAGGCTGGGCATTGTGGTTTGTGCCTGTAATGCCAAATAAGAGGCAATGGTAGGATTGCAAGATTGAGACCAACCTGGACAAAATTCCAATACACTAGAGAGAGGGGAAGAGGGGCAAAGGGTAGCAATCATGGTTGCAGAGAATGCTGAGATTACTCAAGGAAAGTCTCAGTGTGGATGCAACATACGAGTGAGCAACTAAATACAGTCATGGAGTGAGCGATGCACATTTTGGAGGAAGAACATGGAGGCCTGAGAAGAAAAAATGCAATGTAGAAAAACATTTACAAGGAGGCTAAGAGGCATTCCACTATTGTTTTACCAAATATTATACTGATATCTTGGTTCACAGACAATTCTTTCCACAATTCTGGCCACAGACCAAATTGAATGCGAACTAAATCAAAATTCCCCATAAGGTCAACATTGATTCTAAGTACTGAATGTGATTAAATTTTCACCCAATTTGGTTTGTGACTAAAATTGTAGAAATAAGTACATGAACTGAGGCATCACTGTATCTGAGAATCCAAAATTTGAGCAATATAGTTCAAATACATCCATTCAGCATAAAATCAACAAGAGACTAGCCAGCAGTTTCTGTGAATACAAGAAGCTAAACATCATTGACTTTTAGAAATGATGAAAAATAACTAGGGCTGGGGAGCTTACTCAGTGGTCTAGCATATGTAAGACCTGTATCCATCTCTAGTGCCACCACCAAATGTTATGCATAAATAGGAAATAGTGCATATAGCCACTGAGAATTCACATATGTTATGTGATGCTTTTGTACTAAGTACTATGCATGGCAACAAGACTTAGGTATGACACAAGAATGCAGATGCAAGAGCATTACAGTTAGGTGCTTTGTGTGGAAAGAAATATGTGACAATTGCTATTTGGAGCTTATCAGAATTAAACATATATTACCTTGGTGTGCACAAGTAAGTGGTATAATATGTTTCTATAATAATATAAAAGTCTAATATGAATATACATATTTGGGCTGCACACTGAAGCAGCTTTAGCAAGAAATAGAAAAACCATAAAAAATACATAAGTCATACAGAAGGACACATTGCTGTTATTAAATAACTATTACAATAAGAAACAGCTATGATAAGACATGAAAGATTTTCTATAAACATAGGTTTTAAACCACTTAAGAAGCTACAATATTTCTTAGAAATAGTGATATATGGAGGATTAGTTGAATCATAAGCACACTCTTTTCCTGCTTTTATCCTGGTAAACCTCCACTAACCCTTCAATTCTAAATTGCTGATACTTTTTTACTGGCTTTATTTTACTTTCATCTAATAGAAAAGCTTTAACTCTTTATTATTCTATTTCATTGGGTAATATTTTTCATAAATTTGTCAAACATATTAACTATACATATGCTTTTTTTCTTTTATTTTTTTGTCTTACAGTCTATATTTAGACTCTAAGTTTTAAATGTTAGACATTAAATCTACTTTGACCAAAACAGCTTTCTGTCAATGTTGGCTGAATGAATTAATTTAATTTAGATAAGAATTTAAACAAATATGTAAAAGAAAATTATAAGGAAGATGTTTTGAAATCACAAAAGTGAGAATGAGCTTAACAAATTTACCAAAATAAAAAGAAGAAGAAGGAGAATGAGAAGGAGGAGGAGGAGGACAAGGAGGAGGAAGAGAATGAGGAGGAGGAGAAGTTGTTTATGCCAATGAAGTGTAAATACAGACAGCAGTAATTTAAAGCATACAGGCATAAAATTCATCATGCAATCGAAAAGAGCATGAGACAAAGTTTGCTTATGCAATAGAAAATCAAAGATGCTTAAAAATTCCAACTATGAAGCAAAATTAAGTGATCATTTAGCTTGGAGCATGGAGGATGGATGGAAAGAGACAAAACTGTAGTCCCACTAAAGAATAAGGGCTCCAATGGAAAAATGTTTTGAGAAGTATATGCTGACTTAAAGCCTATGAAGATATAATAGATTGGATTCAAGAGATTCACAGATGCTATCATCAGCAAACTCTGTAGAAATTAAATTTTAATAAATATAGAAAAAAATAAATTCTATAAATTATAAATAAAAATTATTCATGAATATCGAACTGAGAAAACACAAGAAAGAAAAATATTGGTAGATTTTATTTTATATCTAATTTATGATGTGTGTATTAAAACAAATTAAACAAGGAAACTATAAAAAGACAAATATAATCTAGAAATTACAGAAAGCAGGAAGGTTAATTTCCTTATGTTGAAAAAGTTCATGTAATTATTCATTTATCAATACAATGTAAATGATAAACGGGCAAATATGAGAGAGATTTTCAACAAAGTAACTATTATTTAATAAACATGAACAAATATTCAACATGATAAAATATTAATGCATGTCTAAAACCATGATTAAATATTTTCATTCTATTCTTTCATCAATCTAATAATGTAATAAAATTTCCCTAAATCATGAATATAGCAAAAATGTGGTATGTGTAAGAAACTGTAATAAATACTGATGTGACAAGAGCATTGTAAAGAACTCTAATATAAATGTGACTTTTTAAAATATATATGTATTGGTTCTTAGTCATATATTATTTCTACTCTACATTCCAATAAACATCCTGGTAACATTTTTATTCAAAATAATCATACTATTAATTTAGATTTCTTTTTTTCCTTTCATTTTTTTAATGATGGTGAAATATTTCAGACATAATAAAGATGAAGAGGATTCATTTTTTAATTTTCTTGTTTGTTTGTTTTCTGAGATGGGTGTCACTAAATAGCCCAGGCTAACCTCAAACTTGTGCTCTTCCAGGATCAGCCTCCTGACTATTGAGATTGGAGACATGGGCTACCACATCTGACTTGAGCCTTCATTTCTTAAAATTTTTATTCCTTAAAAGTGGCTATAATATCTAAAAGTGGTTATAATATCTAAAAGTAGTTATAATATCTGGTGGTTATAATACTGCAGGTTCAGCAGTATGAGTCACATTTCATTAGATTTTTGGAAAATACAGTATTCAGAAAGTTTTTAGTTAAAAGTCAAATAGTACAGAATATGTGTTACAGTTTCTCATGGTTAAAGTGAACACTTCAGACGATGTGAGTCACTAGTTTGTGGTATTTAAGGATTACACTTTTCAGTGTAGCTACAGAGAATAAAAATGTTCCATAAACTACATTTATCTGAGATTTAAAATTCACCTAACCAAACACAAATCTTTAAGTAATACATAATTATAACGTCAGATAATGCATATTTAAATGTTTAGATTTCCTTTAATGACATCAAGAAAACCAAGTGATGATAGAGGTTTTGCAGTGATTTACCAAAAGCAATGTTAAAATAATGGTGATCCATAAATTAATTAATTTACTCCAAAGAGTGCTTTTTAGTAATCCAAGTTAAAATATTACCAACCTCCTTTGGAAACGGGGGTGGGGATCATTTCTATGAATTACATATGGATTTTATTTTATTTTAGCAATAACAAATTCAGAAAGTAGATTTCCAATTATAAAATTAAATGCTTTTGAGTAACATAAGCAGGAACACCATAAATAATTCTTGCATTTAACTTTGCTTAAAATAATAAATATTTCAGAATATATTTATATATATGCAAGTATATATATATATATATATATATATATATATATATATGAAAAGAAAGATTCTACTTTTTTGAAGATACAAGAAATGATGTCAATGGAAAAACATAAGAAATGTCTTAGCAGGGAGAAAAGCATTATACCTCAAAAATGTTCAAAAGAGTGAGGAATCCCGATCTAGCAAGAGCAATGAGTACCTTAGAACCAAACCTAAAGTTCAAGCATGAATCAAGGAGTAGAAAACCCAAGACATCTAATATAAAGTTTCACTACACCAATGGATGTCATTCAGACCAACAAAAAGAATCTTCTGAATAACAGGAATATTACAAAAAAGCCTTAATTACGTGGGTGGATACTTGTGATGTGTATTATGCATATCATGGAAGATTTTCTTTCTTACAAATACAGAGTGCAGAAAAAGCCATAATGCAACAATATTGATATTCATTCTCTCACTGCCTGCATATCTGACAAATTTAGGCAGCATTTAATACCTTAATGTTAGGAGGAGGGAATGGATGAATGCAACTTTGTTGAATCCATTTAATATGGTAATGTCAAATGCATCACTATAGATAACATCTATGATGTAATATAAAAAAACCACAAAGTGGCTAAAAATAACAACAAAATGACTTATCCTTTCTTCAAAATGTTGAAATCACCATAAGCAACCCACATTTTTCCCTACATAGAATTAAAATTAATGCCTAGTCTAGAAAGATATATGGGGACTAAAGTGGATACTTATCAATTATTATTGAATAAACAGTGCTATCCAGTAAGCCTACCAACATTGTTTATTGAAGTAAAGAATGAACACAACAGCTTAGTACTGGCCTCTGTGACCAAAATACATATTAATTTAGAGTTGTATTTTTCCACATTTACTACTGACAGAAGTAACAATAGAAATTAAGAATAATAAATTGTGAGACTCTAAGCACATTTTATTTTTGCTTAATTGTATAACATAGAAAAGCAAACATTAAACTACGCTTATTCACAACTTTGTTGATATTCAGTCTTGCACATAGAAAGTATAATTTCAGAGCAATTTATGTATCAAGATGTGTTTCCTGTTTTCATAAATGCAGTCTCATTTAGAGTAGTGTTCTACAGTCAACTTCTGTTGTTTCTTTTTCATTTATTTCTTCCACATTTTGACATTTAATTTGCATTTCAAAATGCTAATAAAATTACCTTCCCAGAGATCACCAAACACTATCTTTTATGTTATTTCAAGAGTCGTTTATGTAGCTTCACCTGACTGATTCCTTTTACTATCACCCATTCTTACTCTAAGTATTCTCAGAGCTTGTTAAGCCACATATTTGATTCCCTCAGTTAATCCTTTCTACCTACACTTTAAATCTAGTTATATCTGTTTTTATGCCTTAATCCACTATTCTCTCCAGCACTTCTATCTCCTCACATAACTCCCATGATCTTATTTTTGTGTAAATAATTGTGTGTGGTTTCTTTCTGAATTCCACAATCCAGTTACACAATGAATACCTCAAGCTCAGCATAAACCAGGTAAAACACTGTATTTTTCCTTTGCATAGATGAGTTAGTAAATGTTTTCTTAGTTAATGATATTGAAATATTCTCAACAGCTTCAATTCTAATGTTTTATATACTCAATAATTTCCTTCTTTCTTATAACTCCATTTTTAGAACCTAAATTTTTATTCATGTCAGCACTGTCCTGGGTAATCCAATAATTTCTTAACTGGATTCCACAGATTCTAACAATAACTGCCAGTTTTCAAAATTTTCTTTTTAAAATCTGCATCTGAAATGTTAGGTTTCAAGAAATTGAACAACAATAAAACAATACTGTGTGGTTTATGTGACTAATAAAATACATGTTAACCTAGAGTTTTATTTTTTTCACACTCACAACTGATTCAAATAACAGGAGAATCATAGTGTGCTACAAATTTCTCACATAAAACAAGAACAGTAAGGAAACATTACTTGATGCTGCTCAGAAAATAAATTCAGTACAAAGTAAGCATGAAATTTTCCAAAGTCCCATCATAAGCCTTTAGCTACTGTTACAGTTGTGTCTCCTCAAATAGTCACTGCAGTACACTTTGTTTTTAAAAATCATTATTCTGTATTTTAAGCAGGTTTTTGTTCCTTGGAAACCATTTGCTTCATATAATCTCTATGAAAAACTTTTCCAACATTTGACTTTCCAGGCTCAAGTTATTAATTTTGCTAAGATAATTTCTGCAGAAACCATTAATTAGACTAAATCGTTACTTTCTTCTGTCTTTCTGTGCCCCTTCTGTTATGTCTAATTTATAGCCTAGTCATGAGAATACACTTACCTATCATCTGGGTCTAGTTCTTAGTAAATTGTGACCTCACTGAAAGACTATACTGAAATTTAATTCCTACCATGTATTGCTTGTTAGTGAATAAGAAATTGTTAATAAACATTTTAATTGTGTAAATGAATCAATGACACATTCTAATAGTTATAGTTAGGGAAGTAGATAAGCAATAGGATATATAATTATAAAATATCTTCCTTTTCAGGGCAGGATCTCACTAGCTGGTTCAGGCTGGCCTTGACCTCACTATATAGCTGAGGCTGGCCTCAAACTCCTGGTGATCCCTGAGTGCTGGGATTACAGGATTTCACCACCATGCCTGACCCTATTTTTAATATAGTATAGCATGATGTTACTGATGAATGATTAATGCTATTTGTACTTTCACTTTATTTCACTAACTGCATGTCATTTTTGCTCAATATCATTTGTTTATATAAAATTGATGTATTAGTACATGGATGATATACATGAATACTTTCATTATGGATATTGGGTTCATAGACATGATGGATCTTAATTCTTCTTTACATGTCCTTCCTGTTCCCTCCTCCCCCACCACCCTGCATCTCTTAGTTCTCCTCCCATTTGCTGTAGATCTATCTCCCTGTCTCCTTTTATCTTTTATTTTGCTCTTTATTTATTTATATTTTGGATATTTCTTAATGATTGTTTAATGTTTTTGAGGAATCTGATATTTAGCTCCATTCCTTATTCATCTTGTTACATTCAAGAGGAGGCAAAAAAAAAAATAGTAGTGATGTTAGCAGAAATTTAGTAAAGTGTAAACTCACTTAAACAACTAGTATTTACATTACATTACACTTAAGAATATTATTCAGTGGAAATTGGGCGAAAAGTATTTTTCCAATGTGTCATGAAAAATAAGAAAGTTTTTAATCTGAATTTCTTTATAGCTAAGCTCAATAATTTAAAATATGTTTTTGCCTAAAATACAATTTTTCAAAAATGCATATACTGTCTTGTTATACTAACTGGTATTTTAGAAACCTTCCCAGAAAGGATAGAACTATGATTATAGTAAACAGTAACTGTAGTTAGTTTTATCTATTCTTATACTACTTTTTTGCATAATGTGTTTTTTTTTTCTTTTGTAATGCTCTGTATTGCAGCATGCAAGTCTGAGGTGTTTGGAGTTGTCACAGTGTGAAAGTGTGGCTGTCTCTGAACACTCTGAGTCTACACTGATTTCACAGATGTCAATCATACTGTCATCCTACAGGAGCACACCAACTTAAAATCTCCCTGGTTCAGTTTTTATGTAAGAAAAGTGTATTATGCAAAATGAAGACTTGGCAGCCAAGAGGTAATCGCTGCTAAATGTCAGTTGACAAAAATCACATAAGAAACTATATACTTTTACCTTGTGACATTGTATTAACTGGAAGAAGTCTTTTGAAGAAAAAGAGTAAAATATCTGATTATTCTGTGAATCTTTGGAAGTAAGCTTCATTAGGAGACCAAAATTTGACTGTCTACATGCAAGTTTTTCTATTCTATATATAGGATTATAAAGAATTCGTCATGAAATAGTTATTCACTGATAAACTTTTTTCTAAAATCAATAATGAAATTTGTGACCTCTTTTTTGTGCCTTTAATATACCATTCATATCATAGTCTCTCTTGAATTGTAAAACTTAAATAGTGTTGTATTATTTGTCTAAATAATTATTCTTTTTTATATATGTCATTGTTCGTTTGAATTTTATATGTTTCATCCATGTAAGGCATTTCAACTAATGTATTTTTTAAACCAACCTTGAATTTCTGTTACAGTTGTGTGAAAATAATGATAATTATTCATAGAGAATCCCTCCCTGAAAACTTATTAGCTTAAAATTTTGACCAATAAAATTGTCCACTTGGAAAATAGTGCATAATATGGGAATTAAGAGAAGCCTAACATTCAGCCAATACAGTTGGTATTATTAAGATGCTTGTTGAATTATTAAAGCACTTCCAGAAATTGTCTCCGTGTATAGTACCTCATCTCTCTACTCAGTTTTTCATTACCACTAACTCCTGGAGCTACTTTCTTTGATCCAGCAATTATTTTAACACTTGATTCAGTCACTATTTTCAGGGCAATTTTGAGGACAATCTCTTTTCTAATTCCATAATAACTTTCCATTGGCAAGTTAATATTGTTAATATCAATCTTGATAAGAGAAGAAAATTTGTACGGGGGATCAAACTCAAGACCTCGCACTTGCCAGGCAGGCGCTTATGCTGCTGAACTAAATCCCCGGCCAGAAAATAGTAGTATTTTTACAGTAAATATATTTGATGCAATTCAGCTTCAAATAGTCCAGAGCATCATTTTCTCCCGGCCTTTGTTAGGTTAGCCAAGAGCTAGTTCATCAAAAACCTTCTTTACTATGCCTGGCAGGTGGAGTGCTTCTAGGGCCTGAGTTTGCTGTCCCTGGTGCTTGTTACAGATTATATCTAGATTTTGCACCCAAAGCCTCATGTGTTCCTACTGTGGCTTTTTAGGTTGGTATGTGACATTGGATTAAAAGTGGCAATTACTGGATGAATAAAGTGATGGATTTGGCAGGGCTGTTAGGTATGGATAAGGGAAAGCCTCACTCTGCTCTGGGTGGCACCAACTCATAGGTAGCCTGCATAAAGGGAAAGGTGGAAAACAGGCTCTCAGATTTCTGCCTATCCTGCCATGAAATTTATCTCCTCTGTAATGTTCCTATGCCATGCCACCCTGTCTTGAGGCCAACCAAATATGAACTAAAACCTTTACAAATTATGAGCTAAAATAAACCTTTCCTCTTTTAACTTGTGGGTGTAGGATTTTGTCCCAGCAATGAGAACAGTAACTAAGACAGTGTTCACCAAGCACATCCCCAGTTTCTATTTCTGTGAAACAATGTGTGTTTTCACAGGTGGAGCTTGTGGAAAGTGATGGGATAATGAGGTGCTATCCCGATCAGTGGGTTCACTCACTATGAGTTTAGTAGCTGACTATGTTGTTAGAACACAGAGCCTGGTTGGAGCAGATCACTGGGGGTGTACACAGGAAGGTACATATCCTCCCCAGTTATCTCCTTTCCTTCTAGGCCACCAACAGATGAAAAGCTTTCTTCAGATAGATCTTTGCCCTTTTCTGGCCGTGGAATGAGCTGACTATAGACGAAACCGTTTAAAAACCATGAGCCAAAGTAAACTTCTTTAAGTTTTGGGTGACAGGTATTTTGTACCAGTTACAAGAAAGTGACTAAGACACCATCATTTAGACAAAGCAACTCTTTCTAGCTCCTGTTAAGATGCTAATACTGTACAGATAGGTAACATGTTGTGTTTTCTCCACTATTATTTTAACTTGGGCTAGTGGAAGTTGGCCCTCTGCTACTGAAATTTTGCCTGTATGCATGCAGAAGTTCTCCATGATTTTTCATGCTGTGGAACAATGGCCACTTAGAGGACAACACACTCAACTCTAACTCCTTGAGAAGCTATTACCTCAAATCTTTCAATCCTGCATTGTGTGACCTTGTGATGTACTTGGTCCCTTGTGATAATAACAGTCAACGACATAATAAATGGTACATGTGTGTTGATGTTTGCATCCATGTAAGATAATGTTTTTTTTTAATCTGAAAATGGAAAAAGCAATGTGTTACATTAAAAAACAAAACTGTAAATTGTTTAGAATGGTGCATTTATTTTGCAAGTTCCTGTAAAAGTTTCAGGCTTTACAAAACACACATTTTCATTAAACATAAAAATCAATAATCCAGCTAGTTTAGCAGGAAACCTTACATTGTCTTTTAGAAAGCAATATTTCAATTGAATTTATTTTCACAGCCTCTGCAGAAAATCTAAGGAATAAACAACAACACTTTTGAAAATATGCAGTTATGATCTTATCAGCTTTAATTACAACTTTGGTTTTGACATTTATGTTTCAGCCTCTGTGTGTAGTGATTCTCTGGTCAGAAAATCAAGAAATATGATTTGGGAAATATATGGCATATTTTGTCAACATGAAATAGTTTTTTGCAGAGGTATTAACAATCCATTGATCAGTTTCACACTAACCATGTCATTACAGTGTGAATTCTGCTGAAAAAAGAAAAATTTTACTAACTGCTCATTTGTTCAGTTTATCCTAACCATGTAATTTATCAAATTATATTGATTTTTAATTATTATAAATATATGATACAATAAACAGTGATCTTTTAGAACAAGAAGTCATTTGAAATTTATTTTAATGTTTGGATCTGAGTGGGACTTAGATTTAGAATAAATAATATTTTTAAATTTCCATTTTGAGTCAGTTGTGCAAATAAACTCTTTTGTTTTTCTATCTAAAAAACTTTAGTCAAACATGAGATAATATATCTGCTATTTCTGTGAACATTTTGATTAATGTTCTTGTATTGTCTATATAAAAATCCTACTTTGAAAAATAGGAATAAGGGCTGTATTATGTTTACAGTAGTGATATTGCTTTATTTCGTGTTATTGCTTTAGATAATATTTGAAGATTAATGTAATAGTATATATATTTCTTAAAATTAAATAGTAAGACCATTAGATATTCTTGCAATGCAAAAATAATTTTTCACATTTTACAAACAACTTTGAACAATATCATGGAGTTAGTATCTGTTATTTCCCTTTTTTCTGTTTTCATTTGATATATTTGATTTATGTCTCAATTTCTTCTCTAGGGATGCTCCCTGTTAGCCCTTCTTTTCCTCAATTAAATTATCTCAGTGTTTGATTTTAAAAATGATTATGATGTGATAACCTTTCTGGATTTATTTATATTTCAAAATCCTCATTATGCTATCATCAAAACAACTCCTTAAAAAAGAGCAAGCTATGTAGTATGTGCTTACCTGTTCTGACTTATCCAACCTGCTCTTCTATTATCTATTTTTATGCAACACTTCATAAGTTCAGTATATTTCTATATGATGATTTAATTTCAATAAATTTTCTTTAATGCACAGTAAATCCTAATTTACAGAAAAATTTAATGCAGACCCTTTTCATTTCTCCATTATACCTTAAAAGGTGTTTCTGTTCAATTGTCTATTCTCATCTCATCTCTAGTACAATATTCTCTTAAAATTTTCCTGCAGAATAATGATTTGGTCATCTACACCACTGTTGTTAACTTTAATCCAGATTCTTTTCTTTATTGTACAGTTTCTAATATTTTTGGTTTTTCTTCTAAGCAAGAGAATTTTTAATTAAATATTTTACTAGTTTTTCTGTTGCATTTTTCCATAACGCATTTCCTTCCATTTCATTGGTAACAAATGCAAAAGATTTCTAATATCTCTTTATTTCTGAGATACTTTTTTTCATTCTAGTATTTTCTTACCTTTGGATGCTATCATAATGTCCTATTTTATAGTTAGTTTCTATATTATTTCGTGAGTGATGTGTTTACTCATTCTTGAGTGAAATGAGAAATATCCAGGGGTACAAGGAGATTTTTTTAAACCATTAGAATTTTAAGATTATCCATGCACAATGATATATTCATGTTCCTTGATTGCTACTAAAATGTTAGTTTTTCATTTTAAGCTTATGTGGCTAAATGGGAATGACGATTTATATCATCAATTATTATTTATTTCAGTGATTATCATCCAAGAAAACTAAAACTTTGTTCCATGGTCCCTCTTAATTGTTGACAGAATCTAATATAATTTGGAGATATTTAATGTAGTCTGTTTCCTTATCTGAAAAGTGATGCAGTCATCCAATGAAGATAAAATGTGTCAGACAATGAAAATTCTTGCCTCATGTTTTACACTCACATCAAAGTTTGTGCTGCGAATTACTTCAGTCATTTGCAGCATGTACAGATTTTTGGAAATTTGTAACTTGTGCTAAAATATCCTTTTCCTCAAAATAGATTATGGCCAGTTATTTGATTATTATCAAATACTTGATTTGTTCTTTTACTAACTTTTTCATCAATATGTTGTTATACACTAGAATAATGAAATTTAAAACATACAATTTAAATCTGTCACAGTACATTTAAAATGAAATAATAACTCACAGTAAGTGTTATATTTGTTCTCTCAAAACATACTACTTGCATACTGGAACTACTGGCATGCGAATGAGCTAATGCTTAAAAATTAGTAAGCCAAGTGTTGTCAGAAAGAACTCGAATCCTTTTTATGCAGCTTTATACTCCTTGCTTTTTTTTGCGACTGTCTTTTAACATTTTTGTGGTACAATGTCCAATTTCTATTTTCTATTTCTATACCCAGCCTCCAATCTGCTGCTATATCCAAATATTGCTAATATCAAAAACATTGACTTACTATACACTTCCTGTCTGCATTTTGATATTTGAAAGTAAAATAGTTATGTTCTGATTTGTGAAAGTGCGTCATATCTACCTATCTATCATCTAACATTTGCATATATATTAAGATTCAGATCACAAATTTTACATTCTAACTGCAGACCTAATAGCCTTCATTACTCTTCACTTTGACTTTCTCAATGTATACTTGAGATCTTCCTTAGATTATTTATTTGTAACTTATTTATACGTCTTACCTTTCCAATTATTAGAATATAACTTTTTGTGCATAGAGGTTACAACATATTCATCTTGTTATCAAGAGTGCCTCTGAGAATTGGTAAACGAACTAACTATTCTCTCCAAATGCATTTTATATGCTTTCCACATTATACGCTAGGAACTACTGTCGTTTGTGAAAGGGTAACTATAGCAGAGTTTTGGATCATCCTCCAATTTTTTTACTTAATGTCTGTTCATCTTCAGGAAAATTAGAGTCCACAAAACAAACTTTACATTATTGCAAACCTTAGAATGTTATTTGAGAACTAAATGAGTTATGGTGGGTAAACCACATACACATCAATTATTGAGTAGATTGTTAGTCATTATTATTCTCTAGGTATGGCAGCAAACTTGTAAGTTCAGAATTAATAAAGGTCAGGATTAATATTAGTAGAACTATTCTGCAATGAGTTTTCATCACAATAGAGTTTAATAATCCACTTGTTGGTGACCCAATTCTAGTAATTAATGTTAGGTGGAGTTTATAAAAAGTCAGTGGTAGATTTATATGACATAGCCATAAGGAAGATTTCAAACTCCTAGTGTTTTGTAGTACTAAAACTCAATAGCTCATTAAAGCATATTAACATGTCCACATGTTTCTAAAGAGAATATCGTGATCTGGGTGTCTATTACTCTATCAATGTTTACAACTCTATTTAGTGCATTACTCTAGGCTATCATTTTATCTTTAAATCTCCCATACTGAGTACAATGTTGGCAGATAGGCACTCAAAAGCTGCAGTTAGAGTAAACAAAACCAAAAAACACTTCTGTAAAACAATGACCTACTTACTAATAATCCAGATTATTAACAGAAAAATGATATTATGGTTGGTAATTTTAGTTTCTAATTATTTAGATTACATTGTTATAATAGAGATATATTTTTCACATTGTTTTTGTTGTTGTTGCTAATGTTGTCTCTTTAATTTGCCATTTGTTAAGTTTTCCTTTGTGCTTTATGAATACTGAAAAAATAAATTGAAAAAGTCATCTACCAATTTAAGCTTTAACATTTTGCCAAACCTGTTTTTAATTATTTAAAAATTATTATCAAAATGATATGGGAATATATTATCATAAGAATTAGGAAATGGATACATTTTTATTCCAATATTATTTTTAAAAAAGATAAGTGACAGTCAATAGTATAACTTTCAAGATAGTTTTAAGAATTTTATTATGTATGAATGAATCATAAAATTTAAATGTCTAAAATTAGATATTATAGACAGAAAAATAACTAAACAGGAAAATAGAAATTATAAATTATAATGCATTTCTTTATGTTTTTAATTTTTAACCTCTATAATAAACAAATTTTCATCAAATTTTAAATTAACCTCAGGAAGAAAATTATTTTGTGCACATTTTATTGTAGTAAATGCTCAGAAATTAAGGGACTAACTTTGAGTAGTTGACACATAATCTAATATCAATAATATTAACTTCATTATTGAGAAAATATAGTTTTTATAATACAATAATTTAAAATATTAAATTTATGAGTATTATAGATAGTTATAATATTATAGTCATAAATAAATTCTACTCTAGCTAGTAGAAATACAATGATTTGGGATTGAATTTACTTGTAGAAAAATAACTGGCCTTATATTTGCAGCAAAATTTTTGAGCACTAGGTCTACATTTGTTTGCCAAGGCTGTCATAATAACATGCCACTGACTGGGTTGCTTAATCAACAGTGAGATCATTTTCTGATGGTTCTGCAGACTGAGGCCTTAGATCAAGTTGCCAGCAAGTTTAACTTCTGGTGTGACCTCTCTCTTTAGTGGGAGGGCAGCCACATTCTCTCTGTGTTTTTAAAGCCATGTGCATGCATCTCTTGGTATCTGTTCCTCTCCTAATTAGGACAACAGTCATATTTAATCATGGAACTGTCTTTATGATATAATTTAGCTATAGTTATTTCAAAGGCCCTACCTGAAAATGCAATCACCATAGGATTATAGCTTCAGCATAAATTTTGGAGAATATATTTAATCCATGGCAAAATCTAATAGTTTATTTTCAGAAAGATTCATGAATACAGACTTGTAGATAAGGTACTAGTAATTTGAAAGACTTGTATGGGAAAAATCAACCACAAAACAGATGAGAATTTATTTAAATAAAATGTGAATTATAATATTGTCCATAATTGCATGCAATAACTGTAAAGATAATAAATTCCCTCTGAACAGTTAAGTAGCAAACAGTTAAATAGCAACAATTGTAAGGATAAGAAACTTCTTCTGAACAGGTAGGCATATGATGAAATGTTTTGCTGTAGGTTTAAATTGAGAACAAAAAATAATGTTATTTTATCTTGTTTAAGATAGGGCTGACATTTTTTATTAAATCAGTCTTCATTGTATACTAAACAATTAGTGTAAGTCTTGACATATGACAAACATTTTACACACATGTGTTGAATAAATTTCTTAACAATGTTTAGGAAATAAATTTTACTTTTCATTAATAAATTCAGTTATATAAAGTTTATAATTATTTTCATTCACTATTAATTCAGTAGAAGTTTATTTTGGGTGTCAAGGGCAATATATACCAACAACTGGAAAGACTAATTATATCTAATCTTTATTTTCCTGGAAACCACAGTTTAGAGGAGGATGAATTATCAGTGAATAAAGAAATATGGTGACAAGTCATCAGTGATGCCCTGGACATAACAAAAGTATAGATGAATGAACAACTAACTAGATATGCAAGTCTCCAAGAAGACTTCCTAGAGGCTAAATGACAAATAAATAATCTTTTAAAGTTTAAGCAGGAAAAAGAATCAATGATATTGTGGGCAAAGAGAGTAACAAAAGAAACTACCATTGTTATATAAAGAAGCATTGTGTCCAAAAAAACCCACCCTCTTTCCATGAAAATGATTTTTAAGGGTGTGGACAAGAGATAGAACCAGATTAATAGTTTGGAGTTAGGATACAATTTCAGCCTCTGCTACAGGATCAACATTTTCTTTCTGTTAAGAGCAAAGCAGGAAACACCTTAAGCTTTATGACATGATTCGTGAGATAAGTGCTCAACTACATTATCTTAATGTGAAATAAATTTAGGTAATTTACAAATGAATATATTTCCATAAAATTTTATTTACCAAAACAGGAAATGGGTTATAGTTTCCCAGAGTCTAATTTAGCATGAGGATGTGGAGAAGTCATCTACAATTTTAAGAAAATTTTGCAGAAAAACAGTTTCAAAATGTAGGGTTACGCCAGGGATTTAGCTCAGTGGCATAAGTGCCTGCCTGGCAAGCACAAGGTCATGAGTTTGATCCCCAGTACTGAAAAAAAAAAAAAAAGTAGGGTTAATCTTTTAATTTCCCCTATGGTTAACATTCTTTCTGTCTCATTTTCTTTTTTAATTTTTAAATTACTTTTATTTTATTAGTACATGTTTGCAGAACATGATGACTACATTTATGGTGGACATTGGCACATGTATATAACACATCTCAGTTCTTCTTTTCTATCTCCTCTTCTATCATTTTTTAACCAGCATTAGTTTCATTTACTCATTTTTAAGACCTTATCAAGTTAAATAACATAATAAATTGAAAGCCAGAACAGCAGGCCAAAAATCACTAACTATATATGATAATTACTTAAATCAAGGTGTACTTTTAGGTACATTGTCCAGGTTGGACTGCATTAACATTTTTTTCTCTTCTGTTTTCTCAGCCTGTGAAACAGCTGGTTTACGGGAGGATGTGCTTTGTCCTCTTGCTGAGTAATCTCCTCAAAATATATGCTTTTTGTGGAGGAAAATTAAAACAAAATTTCATAACAAAATAACAATAACAACAATTTACACATTACATATTATTATCTTAAAGTATTTTCTCAGGACAAAGGCATAAAATTTTCTGAGTCAATATTAGCATAAATCTTCCTTTTTAATGAACTAAGAGATACTAATAGTGAGGTTGACTTGCATTTTTTCCCTTTTCCTTACTGTCCGTTCCCCTTTCACCGATCCTAATTCATTTTTTCTTTTGAACGGTTTCTTCCCATTTCACAAAATCTATTGTACATTTCAGAAATTATTTACTCTTTCAGTTTCTTACACCAGGGAGACAACAAAATGTTTATGCATGCGAGTCTGATTTATTTCACTTATGAATATGGTCTTAAGTTGTATCCATTTACCTATAAAGTCTCAGGATTATCCTTCTTATGGCTAAGTAATACCCTGTTGTATGAAAATACTGCATCTTTTTCTCCTTTCCTCAATTGATGGATATTTGTGTTGTCTCCAAGATTTAGCTATCATAAATTATGCTGTTATAAACATGGGTGCACACGTATTGCTTTGTTATGATGATTTAATTCTTCTTGGAGGATACCCAGAAAGGGAATAACTTGGTCAACTGGGGCTTGTAATTCTTATTTTTTGAGGAGTCTCCACACTGATTTGCACAATGGTTTTATCAGTCTACATGCCCAGCAACAGTGGAGAAGTGTTTGTTTTTCTACAAATCACTTCCAATATTTGGTTTTGGTTGATTTCTTGATGACCATCATTCTTTCTGCGGTAACATGGAAGCATAGTATTGTTTTAATTTTCATCTCTTGAATGACTAGGGATGTTGAATATTTTCTCATATATGCATTTACCACTTGTATTTTTTCATCTGTGAAGTGTGTTTTCATCTCAGATGCTCATTTTTTAATGGGTCTTTGAATTTAGGGGATCTCATTTTAGAAGTTCTCTATATGTTCTAGGTAGATGTCCTTTTGCTGAAGGCTAAAAATTTTGCCTACTCTGTTGATTTTCTTTTCACACTGTTGGTGATCTCCTTTGAAGTGCAAAAGCTTTTTAATAAGATAAGATCCCATTTGTTGATTCTTTAAAGAATGTCTCAAGCTATCTGGTCATGAACTTTCTATCTACACCTATATCTTAAAGATTTCTATCTACTTTGACTTCCAATAGATTTAGTGTTTCTGTTTTAATATGTAGATCTTTGATCCATTTTGAGTTTAGTTTAGTGTATGGTGATAGGCATGAGTTTAGTTTTAGTCTTTGGCATGTAGAGAGCTGGTTCTTCCAGCAACTTTTCTTAAAGAGGTTATTTTTCTTCCAGTGAGCATGTTTGGCTTTTACAAAGATAAGGTGTCTGAGTGCATTTGCAGTTTTCGTTTGTATCTTCTCATCTGTTCCACTGGTCCTCAGGTCTGCTTTTGCTAGTATCCATGCTGATTTTCTCACAGTAGCTTTATAGTATAATTTCAATTAAGAAATTATGATGCCTCCTGTCTTGCCTTTGTTGTCCAGTATTCCCTTTGCTATTCTAAGTCTCTTCTGGTTCCAGATTAATTTTAGGAATGTTTTCTTTAGTTCTGAGAGGTGTACTAATGGTATTTTGATTGAGATTGGTTTAAATCCACATAACAATTTGGTAGTATGGCCATTTTCACTAGGTTGGTTCTCCTTACTCATGAGCAAGAGATATCTTTCCAAGAGGAAATAGGAAGTGCTATAAAAGAAATAACTGCATGTATATTTAAGTGTGTAGGATTGATAACCATATTTCTAAATTCTTGTTGGATTGTTGAACAGATCTGTTTTCTGTCTCACTGCTTGAATGTCTACTTTTTATGCTTTAATGTTGTAACTTAAACAACTATTTCTAAAAGGATGATATGTAATTTATCAACTAGTGATTTCTTACTGTTTTTTTTAAATTCTGGACTATATCCTTTTTCTGTTTTCTCTTTAAATAAAAAAATGTAAAAAAAAAGAGATATCTTTCCATTTTCTGACATTCTCATTGATCCCCTTTTTCAGGATACTGTAATGTTTAATACATAGATCTTTACTTCCTTTGCCAAACTGATTCCTACGTATTATATTTTTGTAAGGGTGCTATTGTGAAGGGTGTGATTTTCCTAATTTTTCTCTCAGTGAGTTTGTTGTTTGTGTGGAGCAATGTTATTGGTTTTTGAGTGTTGACTTTGTATGGAGCTATGCTACTGAATTTGGTTATTACATCCAGAAGTCTCTTGGTGGAGTTTTTGGGGTCTTCTATATAGAGTATCATGTCATCTGTGAATACTGATCATTTAAATTCTTCCTTTCCTATCTTATTACTTTTATTTCACTCTCTTGTCTAATTGCTCTAATGTTTCCAGAACTATACTGAATAAGAGTGGTGAAAGTGAACATCCATGTCTTGTTTCTGATTTTGGGTTGATTTTAGGTATGTTGTTAGCTTTTAGTTTGTTAAGATGGCTTTTATCAGTTTTATGTAGAAACCACCCATTTCAATTTTCTATAAAGTTTTTATCATGAGTGAATGCTGCACTTCATCAAAAGATTTTTCTGCATTGATTGAGATGATCCTGTGATTTTTATCTTTTGACCTTTAGATATGATGTATTAAATTTATTTATTTGCATATATTGAGCCATACCTTCATTTTTGAAGTGAATCCCAGTTGGAATGGTGAATAATCTTGATGATTTGCTTCATTCTGTTTGCTTATATCTTACCAAGGATTTTTGTATCTATGTTCATTTTGTAGTTCTTTTTTGGTTGAATCTTTGTCTGGCTTTGATAACAGGGTAATACTCGTGTTCAGGAATGAGTTTTGGAGGATTATTTCCCTACCAATGTCATTAAAATGTTTGAGGAGCATTGATACTGAATCTTCTCTAAATTTAATTTAGAATTCAGCTGTGAATCCATCAGGACTTTGGCTTTTCTTTGTTGGTAAGTTTTTAATTGCATTTTCAATTTTACTGACATATTTGGTTATTAAGAATTTTTATCTTTTTTATTTAGCTTTCATAATTCATATGTATCTAGGAATCTGTGCATTTCTTCTGTATTTCCCTATGAAAATAAAAATTTTCAAATAAGTATTGGTGATCTGCTGAATTTCCACAGGATCTCTGGTGATTTCACTCTTTTCATTTCTCGTTGCATGAATTTGAGGGGGTTTTTTTATATAAGATTAGCTAAGGATTTATCAAGTTGACACATTGTTTCAAAGAACCAACTCTTTGATACATTAATGCTTTGTATTGTTTTCTTAGGCCCAATTGGGTTAATTTATTTCACTTAATATTATGATTTTGGGACCCACCAATTCCTCCACAAAGAACTCAAGTTTATTCTTCTTTGTGACAGAGTAGTACTCTATTATATATTATAACACATTTTCTTTATCCCTTCATCTGTTGATGGACATATAGACTGCTTTCAAGATTCACTATTATGAAATGTGTTGCTATAAACATCAGTATGTATACATCATTCTGATATAATGTCTCTAACATTTTAGAATACTTTTAGTTGCACCAAACAATATCTATTTTTAGTTTTTTGAGGAAACTCCATACAGAATGTCTACAGTGTTTGTACAGTTTACACTACCACCAATGGTGAAGTAGTTTTCCTTTTTTCCCCTAAGTGCCTCTCTGCTATTTGTTATTGGTTAATTTCGTGATGATGGTCATTGTTTCTGAGTTAGATTGACTCTCAGTGTTATACTAATTTTCATTTCTTGAATAAACAGAGATATTGAACATTTTTCAAGTATGTAATGACCATTTGTACTTCATCTGAGAAGTGTCTATTCACTTCAGATGCTCATTTTGGGGTCTTTAAATTTGGAATGTCTAATTTTTGGATCCTTCATATATTCTTGATATTAATTCATATCATGTATTGTAAATATATACATTTACTTGTTAATTTGAAAAAGAGATGGGGAGAAAGATAAAGTGAGAGGAAAAGGAAGAAAGAATGAGAGGTAAAGAGAAAAGAGAGAGAGAAAGAATCTAAAATGGATGATAAACAAATGAATTTAGGATCCAGCAGGAAACTTGAAAATTTTCTTCTATCTGGAATATCTTATGTAGTACTGAGTCAGCAACCAATACAGGGAGCTAGACAAACTCTGAAGTTCTAGGCAAGAGTTTTTAATAAAGTCAAAATAAAATATGCCAATATGAATAATAAACCACACCTACCTCTGTATTCTAGGATGCCTACAGGCCTAGAGCAAAGCAAATGCAGAAGAACATGAATAGTTAGATTTTAAGAGACTGATCACAAAGAAGTAAAAAAAATAACATCGAGGGTAGACTAAAATAGTACAAAATTAAATTTTGAAATGTGAATTAAAAGTCTTTTTAGCAATGGTCATTAGGTAACATTGAATCAGCAATATCAAGTACAAAAATTCAATTTTCTTTGTACATCTGTGTAGTGTCAGGACAGTGTGATTCATTTTGCAGTGCTGCAAAATGAATGTCTAAATGTAGGCTTTTAGAAAATTATTGGTGCAGCACAGGTGATATAGCTCAGTGGCATAAGTGCCTGCCTGGCAATTGCAAGGTCCTGAGTTCAATTCCTGAAACAAAAAAAAAGAAAGAAAGAAAGAAAGAAAGAAAGAAAGAAAGAAAGAAAGAAAATGACTAGTGCAATATAATGAAAATGTATATTTGAAAAAAGTAAAATAATTAACAGGACATAGAGTAGTCATAGATTCTAGCATTTTATTTTAAATTACATGTCTTTATGTTTTAATTTAAAACCATAAATATAAGTGGTTGTTGTAATTAATTAAATACATTTTGTTTATCTCCTGCTTGCTCTTTTCTTTTCCGGGACTGAGGACTGAACCCAAGACATTTTGGGATCATATGCTAGGCAAACACTTGTAGCACTGAGCTACAAACCTGTCAATTATGTTAATTTTTTGAAAAGCAAATGTGAACATACTATGCAATTTTCTCCAATATATAGTCTTCTTTTTTTCTTGACCATAATAATCTAAAACATGATTTAAAATTAATATCTAGATGAAGAATTCAAAACATATTCCAAAATCTATTTAAGTGATAAAATAGTATAATATACTGATGGATTTGATTGCGGAACAGGTAGTGAATGGCAACAGAGCAGCTGATATTAATATTTATTATGTATAAAATGATATAAATGGGTATATCACTAATCTATACCACTTACAAGCAAAACAAAGCAACACTTAAGAGCAAATTAAGACATTGAGTAACATTTATATTAAACCACAACAGCTTTGTCTATGAACTACAAAGCAAGCAAAAGATTTTAGGACAGAAGAATTGAGATACAATAATTTCCATAAAATAGAAATTATAAAAATGGGTGGAATTCCAAAGAGAAAAAAACCCTGGTTACTCCAGAACAGCATCTGTTTTAAGAGATCACCCAAAGGATAAGCAGAGAACACAAAATATTTTTTAATATAAAGAATGCAAAAAAATCTCTTAACCCTAAAAAGAATGGTTATATTAAAAATAGGGAAACATGAAACAGTAGCCTCCTTGAGACACAAAATAAAGAAGAGATTCACAAACATAGTAAACATCAACCACTAAGAATAGTTTGAACTACATAAAAACTTAAAATAGGCTTTTTCATAAATTACTTTGGAGCAATAGAATTTTGCAATGAAAATCAGAGGAAGAGGTTGAGATGCATATTAACTTGAAATGGAAATATTTTTATTTATGCTTTTGTCATTGGTGATCTTATTTTTAGAGATAATGGAGATGAACAAAAAATAAAGGAAAAGAGTAATAGACTAAGATGGAAACCAAGACAAGAAATTTGCATATAGGTCAGTTTGATTTCAGGGGACTAAGAGACATTAAAGTGTTACGGACTATATTTACACTGTTAATTTGCCCCAGTGTAAACTTTACTGTGCAAAGTAAAACTATGGACCAGATGCCCGGGGGGGGGGGAATATTAAAGGAAAGTAAATACATATGTGACAACTAAGAATGGCCTTGGTAATATATGCTCTAGTTAGAAGCCATCATCATATCAGTGCCCTAGAACATGCTTTAGTATTAAAGTAAATGCATAGTACTTCAACAGAATAGAAGAGAAATACTCTTAGGGAACTAAACAAGAGAGCAAAATTCTTTGGAATTTTTTTGAGAATATAGTACTTTCTTATGCATAGAATAGCTCACTGAAGTACTGATCAACACACGATTAGGAACCTAATCATGGGGTGATTTTAAGGATATATAAGAAGGAATCAAGATGGTGACCACCTGACAAGCTTCATAATATAATTAGTTATATAGAATACAAATGATTTTAACTTATTTTAACTTGGTTTTCTTATATGCAAGTAGTGTAAAAATCCTGCAAAATATTTTCTCCGCATTATATTGAAATATAAAATAACATACACACATAGCACTCTAGAGTTATATTTATTGAATTTCTTTTCTGAAGCACTATGTAGTTGAAAGCTCTGCTAAAGTAATGCAATTACAGTTTGTGTTCAAATTATAGTAGGAAAATTATAATTTTCAAAATAAATAGTTCTATGATAGTTAAGATTTTATTCTCTAGTTTGTGGTATTCCAAAGAGTGAGAGATTGCCCTGCCTTCCCAAAGAAAATAATAACAAATAGATACATAGCATTGCTTGGAGACTGGGAAACCAAGATAATCTCATCTATTTGTGAATAGTTTCAAATAGTGAACTCTTGCTAAAATTTTAAGAAGCCATGTTACTATACCTACGTAAATTGATGTACCAATTCAAACTAAAACTCTTCTTCTTATTCCACATTGTTATACAGGGAACAGCTAGTATCAACACCATGGAAGCCTTGCAGCATTTTACAAAGTCTTAATCAACCATCATGAAGTTACTCTACATTAGCCTCCCTGCGGATCTGAAAGTATCTTCAGAAAGCAGTTCTAATACCTCTGGCAGTTGAAGGGTTTCTCTGTGTTAAACTCACCTGCAATTTTCACTGAGTGAGGGGAGAGATAGTTTAGAATACTAAGTATGGGCATGTGTAACATTGGAATGGAGTGTTTTATATTGCTTATGCCTTCATTTATTTTGCTTGACAGAATTCTATTTATGACTTAGAATTTGAAGTCATAAAATTCAAAGGGTGTCTGTTTTTGGCAATTTAGCAGCCTGCATATTTACAAAAAGCTATTAAAGGACCAAAAGATATATGTTTTTAGTTTTTTGTTATTGTTATAAATTTACCTTAAACTTTATATAATGTTTGGTGATGATAAATGATTATACTTATTTTTTCTACTATTACCTAGGCACATTTGGGTTTCTTGAAACAACACATGACTTTTAAATAACATTCACATTTCCACTCTTACACACAATATTTCAGGGATGGATGTATCTTTTTCAAAATATACTGCTTAAGAGCTGTCACCTAAAAGGAGTGAGGGGAGAGAAGTCAAGAGGGTCAATCAGTGAGCAACAAAACACAAAGCCTCCTGGGAGAAACAATTCATATGCCAGAATAAAACACCCTGGAGAGACCCAGACAGAGGGAGATGGATCCTCTTCACACAGGAAGAAATTAAAACATAAAAAAGCTCATCAAACATGCAGTCTCAGTGCTACAATTGGAATAGCTAAAATTACCAGACAAAGTGTTTCCACTGCAACCCACAAAGTTTGCGCCGGTCTGAATTCACAAATTCAAACC